>BEXV01000061.1:154077-178794 GCA_003118195.1 Hemicentrotus pulcherrimus | reverse complement strand
GGGGGGGGGGGTCAACTTCTTCTTCTTACAAGGCTACTGATCACAGGGAGATACGGGAGGTGATTTAGGTTTTTTTCTTTTCTCATCTTTCCACTTACCCTTCACTTTCTCTCTTTTCTCGCTTTTTCCTTGACTTTATTTTTATTTTTTATTTCCAGCATTCGATTGGGGACACGTACCCTATGCGCCTCTGTAGCTTCACCATTGTCTAGATACACCATTGGAACCCTTAACCCCTTTTGTCTTAATAATGTATTTATTAATGACCTACATGCATGCAGGGGGAACGTTTCCTTGATAATGATGGTCTTTCATGAGACCCCGTCTGCATGGTAACAACAACATACATTATAAAACAAAGTCCAGAAGAAATGAATATTATCCAATTTCTTTGCGATCCTCGTGACAGATTTTGTTTCATTTTTTCTCAAGAAAATACTGTTAATGCATTTGTAATATTCATGATATTCTAATTTCTCTTATGAGCTAATTGATCAGGGTAACCTGCATTAAGCTGGTCTGTCGTTTTGTCAACCTTGTAGTTTCATGAGCAGTGACTCTCAATTAGAATCAATATGACTTAATGTTCTAAAACTTCATTTTTGTGTGTTTCATTCTAAAGTTAACCCAGGCCATGTTTTATGGTTCTGTTTTTTTTTTCTTCTTTCAATTACATCCATTTCTGCTTTGGAACACACCTTTTGGTAATCGCCATTTTGCTGTTCTTCATTTTCTTTTTGCCCTTTATTTCTTTTTTAAAGGCACACTGCCATACTTGTAGCTACTTGCTCCCTCTATATAGAAAACTTCCCCAATCGGTGCCTGTTGATCCCCCATGATCCTCTTTTTCTTATGTTAAATGAGAGCTGAGTTAATGAGATAGCCACCTGTCACAGTGACCTCGATGGCTCTCTGTGTGGTCTAATTCCTTCTGACCCAGTAGTGGTGACGGTCTTTAATCCTCTTCCCTTTCGCTTTCAATTTATCTTAACGATTTCATTAATAAATATGTAACCATTACAAGAAACACATTCTTTACACACACACAAATCAATATGAAACAAAATTGTTGTAAAGGGCAGAGAAAGTGAATTACGATAAAGCATCCAACATTAATGATGACTTTTAATCTATGGCCGGCTATACAACGTCTGTAATGAAGAAAGGAGATCGGTGTCTATGTAATCCTAACGAATTCTAATGACTTGATTATCTGTGCAACCCTGACTATTAATTAATAGTCGCCTGAACGCATGAGGGCCGTGTCTACCCGCCATGCTAATGCGACCGCGTTATTAAAAACCACCGGTATAGTTATCGATTAGTTTCGAAAACAGAGGGGGAAATTAAATGCTTAATAGAGGCTCCGCGCATGACGTACATGACTTGGGCGCCCCCAACGGGTGTGTGATAACCGAAATGGGCCGGAAAGGATTTAACGGTTTAATGAGTGGGGGCCACGAATCGCTACTAAGTGCACTTAAGAGCCCAAGATGTATAGCCAAGCTTCGCTAAATTAAATCGCTGTGGCTATACATTGATTGAGGTTGATTAGTCGGGATTAAAATATTCAAAACAGAAGACCTGAGGTTGTTATCAAGTTATTTCCCTCTCAAGGACAAATTGTTAATTTAGAAGCAAATGATATGCATCATCATTATCTGGAAGACAAAGAGTCTGAATAATTTCGCTTCTAGACATTACACTGGAGAGATTAGCTGGATTGATTATATATCCGGCTTCGGATACTAGTTCATCTCATGAAGATGTTAACCTATTCTATTCTTAAACGATATTATCTGCCCTGCATCGTTTACGTATACAGGGAATGGGTATTGTATTATAGTTTTTATTACAAAGATCATAAATAACAACTAAACAGTTGTAAATGCAAACTGCAATTACTCATCTCGAAAACATTAGGCATGTAGGAGAAAAGGTATAACCAAACTGCAGTCACATTCTCATTTGGTAGATTTATTAATGCTGTCTACTAGAATCTTGCTTGAATTTAATTATTATCATTATGCAAATGAATTTTGATTGATACAACGATTGTGCTAAAAGTAAGTTTGTATCGTGTCGTTCACTACCAAACCATAAACAGTTTTCGTCATTTGGTCTCTTTTTCACGTTTTCTCATTAGTCTTTTTGTCTTTTCGTACCCCATACTGTGTTTGGCTACGACACATAGTTACATGTGGCAGATTTGCAGGGGCTCAACCGACCTGAGCCCCCGTTCAAATCCAAAGAATCATACCTCTCAATTTGCTCTCGTGCCCTTTCAAGTGTTTGAACCAAAATGCATCTGAAAAAATCTGATAACCCTTTTTTCTTTCTTGTCATAAAATTTCCAAGTAAACTATAACTGAAACATTTTTTTGAAAACGTGTGTTGTTATGCTGCTGCTGCTGCTTTTTAGTCTTGCTCATCAGAAAATTTGGTTGACGCCCCCTCCCCTCTCATTTTAAAGGTAAAGACTAGTTATTGTCATGCGATTGCGTTGTGAAAGATGTGTTGTGGAAAGAAACGTTGTGGAATCGATCAGAAAAGGTTGATCATCTAGTATCTAGCATCTGCAAGGTTCTGGAATCATCAAAATGATAAGAAATTTGGCCCATTCTTCGTAAAGTTACAAGCACTATACACAGAAAGATGTATATGGGACTACCCTATATCTCTCACAGACCATGAGAGAAACAAATTTACCAAATATATGAATTAGTAGGCGGTTTCCCGGCAAATTTTTTATCATCATGTATTAGTCAAAACATATTCTTTCACATGATTGGTAATGAGAGCTTCTATTTCATTTTTTGAAATTGGGGCGTTTCCAATACTGGTCTTTACCTTTATCTTGGATTCGTCCCTGATACCTGCGTATGTGTCCATACATCTCCAAGCTGTCTTTCACTCGAAAACAACATACCAGAATGCTATTCTATTGGCCCCCCTACGTGGTGTACATCTTCAACCTTTTACACTCTCAACAGTTCATGGGAAGGGCAAAAAGAATGTGTTGGAGCATCCTAACTAATGAGGGGGTAAAAGAGCTCAGGGGTTAATAGATCAATGGTCTTCTAAAATGGTAAATCATGGGTTCGAAACCACGATGTTGTGATAGTGCACAAGGTTATTCTACAATAATGTAACGTACCCCTTTGGACTGAAAACATATTTATTGTTAAGTCAATTTAATGAAGGCTTGCGTAGAAGCACAGTTTTCTTTCATTGCGTAATTTTTTTTTAAAGGAATACAAAGAAAATCCCTGTTACCATAATGCTTAACAATGGTAGTTGCAGATTTGCATCGAGCAAAATAACCACAAGCTATACGTAGTGATATTAGCGGTATTCATTTTTTTTAAAATCCAGGTAGATGGGTGTAAAAATAGCACAATGGATTCGATAAAAGTGGGGGCGGGGGGGGTGACCCCTTTTGCCCTACGTCGCGACGCCATCATAACAGCTCATAATCTTCTCAGGTGGATAAACACGTTGATATGTCACGATCTGTGACAGACTATTACAGATTCTGTTTTGAGCCTCTTTAATTAAGAGCGTTCTAGAAAGCTAGGAGGGGGTATAGGTGGGGGTGACCCGAGAATGACCTGCGTGCATTTCGACATTTGACTTTGTCCCTGGGAGCATATTAGTGGCGGGTCGAGGTGTGTGGACAGGAGCAACCTGCCCCTCCCCCTACCTCTGAATAAACCGCATCCGCCATTTTTTTATATAAATACACATCAGAGTAAATAGTATGTAACGTATGCATCTGTCCCCCTCCCTCTCTCCCTCTCCCGGCGAAATCAGAGTTTTGTTTTGGGATATATACCATGCACTGACAAAATATTGTGACAGCCTTAATTTGTATTGATTTATTCATATACTTATTTATTTATTTGGTCATTGATTAATTTATTATCTTTTCAATTATTAATCAATTGATTGATTTATTTGTATATGTGTACATTTATTTATTCATCTATATTGAATATATTGCCCGCTCTTTTGGTCAAAGAATCTAGAAACCGAAGGAAAGAACGAAGGATCCGAAGAGGAAGAGGAGGAAATGGAAGAGATGGAGGATGGTGATGAAGGATCAAGTAAGAAACCAACATAAAAAAGGGAATAAAAGCGAAGAGAGAGAGAGGGAGAGGAAGTTTTTTAACTATTTCTGTTGAACAGGTTTGTTCTCAAATCAGCAAACTGGAAGAAGAGAAGAAATATGACAAAGTAGCAGGAACAAAAGTAGAAAGATCATCAGATCGGATATACGAACACGAAAACGATTTTAAATAGAGCAAACAATTGAAAACGTGAATTTTGTTTCCTCAAAAAATATTTCATAAATGAATACACTAAAAAAAACACGATTATGCAGTAAGGTAGAAGGATGCTGAATACTAATTACACTCGAGTCTGATAATAAAAGTCCTAGTTTACGTCAATGCATAAACAACGTTCGTTAACTCGTTTGGCAAAAGCAGGTTAATTGGGCTATAGTTTGCCTTATAGCTAGGTAATTGCAAGTTTTGATAATGAAGACAAAATATTGTGCATGGCACTAATTGCTAGTAATCAATTTAGGTTGATCGGATAATTGAAGCTTATTTCAATGGCACTTATAATGAATTCCGTTCCGTCCACTTAAACTGCTTTATGCTTGGTCAACACGTATTAAAACCTTCATCATCATGCAGTCTTTTTTTCCTTCGTCAGCCTGAATATTGTTTTTGGATTCTACTTCCAATCGAGGGATTATCTTTTTATTTTATTTCACCCTTAGTTATTTTGGTTGTCGTTTTGTCGACATCATCTCTTTTCTGAAGGGATAAAGCATAATTAGGAACAACTCTAAGTAAATAAAGCAGAGTCTCGTGATGGAAAAATAATGGGAAAATGAAATTATTATCGCCATCGACTGAGGTAAGGCGGGGGCACCTATCCAGTCTCCAAAATGTCAATGTAAAGATAAACAGATCAGAGAGGGGGAGGGGAAAGAATATACGACCTCCACCCCCACGCACACATTCGATGTTCTTGTTTATTTGCATTTTATCCACTCACAATTTGACCTAGATCGTCGTACACTCTAATGTATAAAGCTCGAATACATTGATACCCTCAATAAAAAAGGGCATAATTATGTTGTTGTTTGGTATTATAGGCGTTTCATTCCTTTTTTAGAATATCTACCAAAGGTTACAAATATTTGCCCATTTACTTTGAAAAAAGAATGGTAATTGGACAAAGGTTTTGCCCCCAAAAGTTGAACAACCTGTTTCAAATTATATCCATCTCAGACAATTTGTACAACAAACAGAGAGGCTGTAGACTGCTTTTTATTTGTTTTTACAATTTTCTGTCATTGCGCAATACCTGTCGATTGAATTGCTTAAAAAAATAGAAATATGAACTGGACTTTACTGTATTACCTCTTTGAGTCCCAGTATAATTTGTCGCTCTCAACATCAGGTGATGCGCTTAATATTTCGCGGTTTTGCGATACTGTCGGAAAGATTTTGATGGGGGAGGCATGACTTAAAAACGAGGATATAATATACGTTGATCTTGCTTATTCTGTCGTTTCCAAAAGCTTACTAGTATAGCCTGAGGATAGTCGTCTGGTTATTGAACGGTTTAATAGGACAATGTACGCAAGAAACACCTTGATGCATAGACCAACAGTAGACCCTTGACAGGGTGATGTGGGAAAGAAAAACTTTGCTCCTTTCTCGGGTGCGGCCCATTTCTTAATTCTTCCACAAAAAATTCGCACTTATAAAACAAAACACTACAAGAAAGGAAGCCCTCCTTAGAGGATTGGCCGACATATTGACAAATTAGTCGGTTTAATGTTCCTCCAAAGAGAGAGGAAGGAAGAGGACGAGATGGGGCTGGTAAAGACTGAAGGAAGACGGTGATAGAAGGTGTAGAAGATTGGAGAATGGTGGCGGTAGGAGTCATGTCTTCTGGGATCACGATGATAAATTGGTGTTTCCCGTTAATGGACACAGTGTCACGATTCCACCAGCAAACTAAGCGTGAGATGGAGACTCGATGATGCGTGCCATGTTATTTTCACGCCACACTATTGCCGTTTTTTCCCCACCCCCATCGCAAGCCAGGATAGCATTGCTTAATATGATTGCGCGCTCGGCGGGGCTCGGTTATTGAGCGTAAGTACATCTAAAAGTGCGATATAATTTAGTTTATTGCATTGGCAAATCAATTGCCGGCAATTTCAAACACACTCAGCCATAGATCTAGGTGGGATAATGAATCGCGGGAAGGGTCCGTAGAGACAAATTCGAGATTTTCCGTATAATCAGGCAATTACTAAATGAGTTCATCGCCGCACTCCTTCAAGACTTAGACTTAACAACGGTCGTTTCTTCGCAACGTCGCTACTCTCTTCAATGTTCATTGTGCCTCTTTGCAAGTTTTGCTTCGCAGTAACGACTGCATATGAATGATAACCTGTTCATTGATTCCTAACACTTAATATTTTGCTTTCTCTTTGAGTACAAATATCAATCATCTACACTTTCAGGCGAAATTCTTTTAAAACCTACTTGTTTTCATTTCCATCTTATCGGATATCAATTTCTTTATACTCTTTCACTTCTTTGGATAAAAATAATGTATTATCCCAAAAAGAAGCCGGTCGTTGGAAACAGTACAGCATTTTAACAATATATCGAGATAGCAATTCATCAAAATGCGCATTCCAAATGAAAAAAACTAATTAAAGTTGTTTGTTCATGAAAAATGCATCTTCTAAAATGATAAGACGAGAGATTTGCCAAAAAGCAATGTAGAATTTATTCATCCCAGTTAAAATAAAAAGGCTTATCACGCAAGAATGATTATGCACTACGCATTTTTTTCACACACCCACTTAAAAAATAAACACACAAAAACATCACAAATGAAAATTACAAACTTACAAAGAGAACGTTCAATAAAGGGATAAAAGTTGCACTTATCGACCACATAGCAAAAGGTACATTTTGATCATTAGCTATATTATGATTGTTTTCAATGTGAAATTCAGACTTTGATATTATGTAATTCATCTTTTTCTTTTTTTTAAACGTGCGCCTACTAAGATAAAGCGAAAAGACAGAAATAGGCTCCTTATACAAAAAAGCAGTTATCTATAAAAGAAATAAAATGATGGAAAAAGAAAAGAAAACGTATTGGGTCTGCAACATCGACTGTTGTGTAAAAGAGAATAATTTAAGAGTTTTGGAAATGGAAAAGAAAACGGAAGAGGAAAGTGCAAAAGGGAGGGCTAAGATTTTACAACAGAACGTTGATGGACAAATTGATTATCGGCTCTTTATCTTTATGGAAAGATAAAGAGCTGTAGAGTAATTCTGAAAAAAAGCAAAAAGAGAAAGACAGATGATAATCAACATGAATATAAAAAAAATATAGATAGACAAATGATAGAGAAAGAAATTAGAGAAAGCAGCCCTATTGACAGTCACTAGTAGGTATAGATAAAGTTAGATAGAGAAGAATATGATCGTGAAATGAATATAGAGTAAGATTGAGAAAGAATAATAAAGAGAAATACAGTGATAGAAGCGAGAGAGAGAGAGAGAGAGAGAGAAGGGGAGGGAGGGGGAGAGAGAATGAGAGAGACAGAGAGACAGACAGACAGAGCTGAGGGAGACATAGAGAAATAGAGAGAGAAAGGGATAGGGAGGGAGAGGCCGAGAGGGACCAAGAGAGACAGAGATAATAATTGAGAAAGGAAAAATGACAGAAAGACAGATAAAGAGAAAAAGAAACAGAATATAATTTATATTCTTTTATATTATTCTGCACATGTTTTTGTTGAGATGTATTGGATACTTAGTGCAAGCATTTATGCCTTATTTGTGTGTATTTTGTTGAACAGTAAATATTTTATTCTAAAATACAAATCATAAATGTAAAATAATTAAAATAAAGTCATAGATAATGAGTTCGAACCAATTGACAGAATAAATTTGATTTAGTGTTATAGATTAGAACAAATGCTGACGCATCAGCCTTTACGCAATGAAGACATCCACATTCGGTGAGATACAGAACAGTAGAGGGCGACGGAACACATTCTTGCATTTTTGTTACACCCACTGACTAGTCTTGAGAATGATCTCCAGGATTAGAAAATAAATCATCAACATTTTTACTTTTTATTTGTTTGCTTTATTAATTTCCATCGTTTTTTCTCCAGGATTATAAAATCAATCATCAACATTTATACGTCTTTGTTTACTTTTTTAATTTTTCATCTTTCTTTCTCCCTTTCTTTCTCCCTTCCGACCTTCTTTTCTTTCTTTCTTTCTTCCTTTCTCTCTTTCTTTCTCTCTTGTTTTCTTTCTTTCTCTCTTTCTTTCTTTCTCTCTTTCTTTCTTTTTTTTTTTTTCTTTCTTTCTTACTTTATTCATTGGTATACAAAGACAGTAGCTGGTCGTACAGATTGAAAGGTTTAGTTTACATGCAACAAACAAAATAATCACAAAGACATTTGTTTCTATTAATAATAATAATGATAATGATAATACTAAAAGGAGGGGGTGGATTAATGTCCTGCCAAAGAACACCAGTCCGGTTCGGGATTCGAAACACCAACTCTTGGAATGAGAGCCAAGTGAATAAACCACTATACTATGATACCTTTACCCTGACATGATATAAATATTTTATTAATTCGGGCAATCCACAACAAAACGGTTATGGCGGCCCCTTTTCGTCGCTGGTTCCGTTTATAGTTGTTGATATTATTGGAAGAGCTGTGAAGATTAAACAAGGACTGACATCATAATCTAAATATTTGTTTCATAGATCTGAATTATCAAGGTTTTCTTCTGATTAGAACGGTCATAATTTCATCAAGAAAATGGTTTAATTTGCACTAATATCCCCTATGAAAACAATCATCTCTCTTGATCTGATTTTGTGGGGGATTATTGTCATCGTAATATGAATTTAATTCATAACTCATTGTTGCCCAAATACGAACTTGGTCGGCTCTTATAGCGATTAAGACGGGACTGTGTACGGAGATTTGAACCGTTTAATCCCCAACAAATACAACCGCCTTTTAAAAAACGCGTTTAAAATTCATTAAGCCCTCCCCCAATTCGCCAATGCGATTTGCACCCCTGGCTTAATTGGATATTCGGGGGATTAATCTGGTAAATATGTGTGAAAATGATATCCCTGCGTCCATAATATTCTCATTAGTCCCATCAATGCCTTTATGTGGTGGGGTTTAGTTCAATGTACCAAAGCACGAAGAAGTGTCAGCGGGGTTATTTCCTAATTACATTGCGGCAATTTGAGACACGGGTTAGCGGGCTTGGATTTAGGATGACAAAGGGGGGAAGGGGTGAAGCCACATTGTTCTTTGGTATCGAAACCCTTTTGTTGCGATGTATGGGTGTAGTCCGCGTGCCTCTTTCAGCCATCTGGGTGCGAAACGAACAATAAGATTACCCCTATCCATGACATTTACCCCATGGGTGCACTAAGGAGACCCCCTCTTCCCACCGATCACTTCCCAAAGTAGCTTATGGCCTGTCTATACCGGGGGCAATCAAAAATGAAGTGGGTTTTTGTGTGTAGATTCTTTGAATTGTGAAAAATCGTTTAGGGTCCGAATTGAGGTATAATCCAATGTATTGCCTGACCGTCATAGAATACACACCACCCATCATGGTATCATATCGGTCGATATCAAATAGAAACCCCTTTGTAAACAATATTCTGCAGGTGAACCTAATTCGAGAAGGACAATAAATGGATTCAAAACAAAGATACTGAACGTTTGAAAATTTAACTCTTCTGAATTATCAATGTAAAAAAGGATAACTACGAACTGGTCTGTATAATTTTATTTAACAGTTTTTTAATTCCCATGCTCGTAGTGACAAATAAAGCGGTCCCACGACTCCCCCTTTGCAAATGCATTAATTTCTAATTGAAATAAATAAAATGATCACCATTGTACACTGTATTTTCATTCGTTTTAAAGCATTCCATTCCGTATTCCCCTCTTCTAAACATTTCCCATTTCTAAAGTACCTGCTAACGCTACTCGTATTACAACCTAGATCGGTGTGGCCCTCATAAAAAGAACCCTCTCATTCACAAGTGTCATCAAAAAATCATTTAATATTCCTCGGCGCTTTTCTTCCTGTTTTACGAGCGATTTTCGACCGTGAGTGGAGGCTTGATAGACGGTAATTTGGGCTGATATGGTGGTTTTAAGAGCCAGGAATGGGGGTTTTAATAGGATGATCTTGACCACAGGTGGCTAAGGGTAGGTCCACTCCACTGCCATAAACACTTACCCACTGCCTTCGCTTCGTCAGACTGTTTTTTGTTATTAATCGTTGTACACCGAAGCCCTTTTATTTTTCTATCCTGCATCAACAACCAACATGGAAAGATGTGGTGGAAGGGGAAGGGGGGGGGGGGCGACGAAGGATCTGATTTTAGTATTCAAGTCGAGGTTGCACCGTTGTTTACAACCCAAAAGGTCCCGTGAAGCGAGCTAAACATGTGGATTCACAATAAACATGCGTCATTGATCGCCGTTGAAATAGCCCTCCAAGAATTCAACAGAACGGAAAAGAAAAAGATATTACCTAGCGTCGGCACCCTTTGATCTAAGCCCGCCAATTTATAGCTCCTTGTAAACTTTTATTGCTCAATTATTTTGGCGAGGATTTGAGAAAGGTACTGTTAAAGGGGCACGGATACCTCCCCCTTTTTTCCATTTAAAGGTGGGCAACAGGCTACTGTGTTTGAACGCTATTGTCGACTTTTCTTTTTTGTCGGCGGTGTCTATTGAGATGGTCGAAACGATCTAAAATCTATTGAAGGAGGTGTTTAGGCCGTTAATTGCTTTAGGGGTGAAAAGGGGGAGGATCGACAGATGTTACTGTATGTGTACGGCATTACGATACCGCATGGTTTTAGGGGGACACCAATTAAAACGTTCTGTGCTAATGAGACTATAGAATTATTGGCGAATGATCCTTTTGAATTACGCATATAAAATGATCGCGATCCGGGCCCTCTCCATACCATTGCCATGATTAGAAGTAATGAATGGCATTGCGCCTGCGCAGTGAGATGGCTTTAGGTTGGTTTCCAGCTGGTAAGAGAGGTCAGTGGCTCGGGTGTGCGCGCGCTGCTTCACTCTAAAGCAGAGAGCAAGAGAGGTGGAGAGAAACAAGTATCGTCTGCTAGCTACAACCATCTATTCATTAGTGTGACATCATCATTACGCAGGGAATCACAACTGACTCTTGACAAGGATTGCTATTGTTTAGATCATCGCTGACCCTCTAAAAGAAGCACATGTGTAGTCTGGTTTCATCTGTGATATACTAAGCAGCTATTAAAGGGATTTCTCAATGCTGGTTTTAACCCACCCTCCGAGTAACATCGGTGATATACCAACAGAGGAAAGGAAGAGAAATTTAGAATCGAGAAAGGAGATTATGCAGCCGATGGATGAGTCAACAAGGAGCCCCGGTCGCGGAGATGGAGATTGTAGTTATTCCAGTGGAGCCCGATCACCCAGCGGGACTTCGGATTCAAGCCCCGCGATGAGCCCCCGGGCGGCGCCTTCATCACCCGACCCAACTGCAGCAGCTATTCATACATGTCGGCCTTCGCTGGAGAACCTAAATCGTACCACAATGAGAGGCCGTCATCACCGGGATCCTAGCCCGCCAGTGATGCGGAGGCAGGGACCTCAAGAACAATCACCCACCCGACCTCCCAAACTCACACCATTCTCCGTTCTAGACATCCTAGACCCTCACAAATTCACGAAATCGTCACCGACATCGGGTCGAGATTCGGAGTGTCTTTCGTCTCCGAATGACGAACAGGATGAACGAATGTCGCCTGACTTCTCGATGGCTCATCACGCAGTCGACACAGCTTCGCCGTTCTTTTCTCATCGGAGTCCTGGTCGATTGCTAGCCGTGCGTCCACGCTCATCGCCCGGCGTACCGCACGACAGCGATACTTGTGGAGCAGGTGAGATTTACTAATAACTATGGCATTATCCATTAACACCTCCCCTTCCTCCGGGGACATGCAATTACACATCACTTCAAGATGATAATCACTCAATTTCAGACTTGATTATCATTTCTTTACGTTTTTCAGAACGCAAGATTCACACTTGGTATTAAAAGTTTTGATGTTGCACGGTGAAGCAAAAGCTGCTTCCAAAAAATGATCAAGAAAATGGCAATCATTTACATCACTTGAAAATAAATGTTAGGACTACTGGAATACATTCAAGTCAACTTTCTCTCAAGTTCTCATAAATCATCAACTTCACGTTTCGTACAATTCCATGAGTGAGTGTCATCAGTGCAATACACCCATACTTTATAAGTAAAATATCTCCTGCATAAAATAATAAGGAATGAGTAACACAATGTTTAATCTACTTCAGTAGCATCAGAACATATTCAGCAGAAATGATACTGCAGGGTGGATATGTGCGCTATATAAATATCCAATAGTATTATTATTATTATTATAATTTCGAAATTGATACTATACCAAGTTTAGCTGATTCAATAGACACTCTGTATATATCATGTGAAATGAGCTTTTCAGGTAACCGAATGACGGTGATCTGTTAACGGCTATAATTCACGCCAAGAATAAAGTATAAGCAAATACAAAAGGGAAGTATGCCGATCTATATCGCCCGTCCAAATTTTCTATTTGTGCAGATATCTCCCAAAGTACATTCGTGTGACTGGTAAAAAAAAGGAAACGAAGATAATTATGAAGTGCATGATAACTGCTCACCGTTTTAAGTCATTAAATGAATATACTTCTTCAGAATAATGTGTTTTATACAAAGGAACGGTATATAGAGCTACACAAAAACAATCTTATTTCGTGCAAAATATACCATAATTTAATGAAGAGACTAGATATTAAGATTTGGCAGTTTAGAATGATTTTTTACCGAATAATAATACAGTTCTTGGAGATACATTTAATCAAACTTAGAATCCTGATCAATTTCAACTTTCAAGATAACGCAATTTGGGTATACGCTATCACTGGAATTAAAAGGAGCCGAGAACATGTTTGCATAGGGGATTACGTAGTAGGAAATATCGTCTGATTAATGACAATGCATATCTTTTCTTTTTTTTTACCTCGGTTATCAATTTTTCTCCCATTGAAGATGGTAAAATTCACACCAACAAAGTAACACAATAACGAAGCAAGGCATAGTCATCCATTATTATCTTGGCAATGACTGACATGACAGAAATACAGGAATAGTATTTTACTCAAATACAATTTACCCTCCAAAATATAAACGGCATTGTAGTCTTACCTACTTCCATATGCACTGCCATTGACAACGCTGTGATTAAACTATACGTAATTTGAACAACGAATGCTAGATAACCGTTTTAGATTGAAGTGTTTGACAAACTCTTGATTTCCTTGATAACTAGATAAGGTGAATAATAAATCGACCTCATTTAATATAAACATTTGTGTAACTGATGGAGTTAATTTGAAGGATTTTAAGACGTAAGAGTGTCTACCTTATTTTGTCAGTGAAGCCATCGTTATGTTTATTTGTTTGTCAGTACACGGCCCTAGCTGGTCTGGAAAGAAAGGGCTTCGGTACGCTGTCAATGCAGGCCTACTATTCAGCGGCATGCTACCAAGAACACTGGAGGAATGTTTTTGTTGCAGAATTTGAGAACTCTACGTACTTTATTTTTGTTGTATGTATCTAAATAATATCAACATCCCATATCCGTATATACAATGTAGTGTGAGGTTTACTCTACAAAAGTGAGACACTTACGAAAAGCTTTATTATAATGTCGTGTAGACGATGATGGACTTGTCTATTTTTTCAGGAATGCAAGGCGTAATTATTTAAGTTCGCAATTTCAACTTCATGTAGCGTACAAACATGCAATACTCGCGAAAGCCTAGTACTTTTCTTCATATAATTTTAGAGTGATGATGAAGTTGAGGCCTGCATCATATTGCATGGTTGGTGTCATTAATCAAGCACGTTTACAATCAAAATGAATGAATTTGATTCAATCGGCACTCATATTAAACAATTTCTTCACGGTGGCTTACGAACAGTAGATATTATTTTGTTTGTTACTGAATCACCCAGACGTAGGTGTTTCTGTCGCCTGTTTCTTTTCTCTTGATCCCGGATTTACGACAACAGAATGATATAGCTACAAGCTATTGGTTTCTGTCTCTTTTATTTTCACCGCAATAGTTCTGTACTTGTTACTGAGCTCCGAAAACAAACACCAGAGTCAACAGTAAACTGTTTAAACTCTTTATGGAAACTTGTCAACAGTCGGCGGTCCGCTGTGTGTTGCAAGGAATATATTTATTTGAGGAAGAAATGAGACAAAATAGTCGGGTAAAGAAAGAGATAGATAATAGACAGATAGACAGATAGACAGAAAGACGTATAGATAGATAGAGGTAGAGAAATATATAAAAAGAGAGTGGTGTAGAAAAAAGAAACATGTAAGGAGGGGAAGACAAGAGATGGAGAGATAGATGGTTAGACAGAGAGAAAGGGAGAGAGAGAGAGAAAAAAAAAGAGATAGAAAGAGAGAGAGAGAGAGAGAGATAGTACAAAATTGGTTACAGTAGATAAACCATGTGTTATTTGAGATTGACCTGTACAATCATTTTATCAATTTCTCTCTTTCTTCCACTCCATAAATCATCTCTTGTCGAATGTCGAAACATTTGAATGACTTTGACGAAGTATTCTCTCTCTTTTTAAACCGTGAGAAATAAATTTCGTAATTCTCTCCCATCACACAGACGTTTTTTTTTTTGTTTTTTTTTTTGGTAGTCGTGACGAAATAAAGAAACAAGTTTACGCCATATGTTCCTATACGTATTAGATCGTAACGATACGCGTTTGACACGCGTCCTTTCATATTTAATACAAAATTGTATGTGGAGTTAAGTAGGTCGTTTTGTGTCGTTTATCGCAGTCACGGTAATGCTATGCCTACCTCGGGCTATAGACGAATGTGCATAACGCTTTCTCTCTCCTCTCAATATTTTACTCTAATAAAAGACATGATTTTAATATCATTTGTTAGCGTCATCGAGGACAGTGGTGTAGCTATGCTGATTTGTTAGAAAGAAAGCCATATCCTATAGCTTCCAGATTAACTTATGAATATATATTGCCGTGAAATATCTTTCTTTTTTTTTGGCCAGGGGCTGGCATGCAGTTTCTGCGCGGATTGGACAGATTGAAAAAGATTTAGATGCAGAAAAAGGCAATTTCAGTGTATGATATAATTATCCAAGCTCAAGGATATACCATTTTCTTATTATCTCCATGTCTACATAAATGAATGAATACAAACGAGTGAAATAATGAAGACAAAAAACCAATAGCCACATCGTGTTACTTGAAAGCAGTCGAAAGAAAAAGGCAGCCTGATTTGATTTGTATGGCTATTTAAACAAATCTGATAGGATGAAAAGATTAAAAGTTTATTCAAATTAGAATCATAACAATACCACTATAACTTAGTATAGTAAAATGCATTTGTCTGAAGAGCTATATAGTTTGTCAAAATTTACCGTAATTTAGTATAATATTGTGAACGACGGTAACTATAATTGTCTAACTAGTACCAGTGGCATATCCATGCAGCATTGGCCAGGGACGACCCCCCCCCCCCGATGAAATAAAATGTTAATAAAATCAGTACTAGTATGTGAAAAATAGTAATGCCCCATATATTTATCGGGAGATTTAGCGTCAATAATTATCATTACATTTTGTTCTTTCTCGTTTAGCATGCTCTCAGATCTAGGGTATTTTAGTTCATTTTTGTATTTAGTTCTTGGACACGCCATTACCTATTCTTGTGAATAATACTTGTCGCATCGTTCTGGTTATGAAGGCCGTAAATAAAAGTGAAATAGTAATGAAGGAGGTGGTGATAACATTTAGATTAAATTTCTTCCATTTTAATCGAACCCTGAAAAAAATTGCTATATTAGTTTATTATTCAAACTGTCTCTGATATCTTGCTACATTACATTCTGCTTTCTTTCTTCTTCTTTTTTTTCTTCATTTATTTTGTTGTCCTTTAATTTTTTGTTATTAGTACAACTCTTCAGCAGCAGTGGTTCTAGAGAGCGACTTGATGGCCGATCCCCTCACACCCCTAAAAAGTCTGCAAGCCCCCCCCCCCCCCCAACAAAAAACTTCTTGAACCAAGTCGCGCTTCATCTCTTTCCATATATGTGTATGATTCATTTAATGTTTTTATAGTTATTCCCTTGAATGATACATTAACAAAACCCAAATACCGGCGATGGAGTTCGAATGTATTTTTACAGTCATAAACGGAGGGAAAATAACCAGGAACCTCGCAAAACACCGTGGGGTGATGAAGATTACACCGACATGTCCAAGGGGGCATAGTCATGAAAGGTGTACCTACGCAATCTCAGTAGGATGCTGATAATAACAGAACAAGTTCTAGCTTAATACTATTAAAAAAAAGGGGGGAAAAGAAAGAAAAGGAAAAGGAAGTAAACGCGTTGAGAGAATTTGGAGGTTCGGATGTCGTACTGGAAACATTGGTATTGTACCTTATTTTGAAAAAGTCGTGATTGTATACCAGTGCGTGTTTGGTGTGCTTTTAAAGGAATATACAGATTGCTTGTTTCCAAGCTATATCTTTATATTTATTTATTTATTTATTCATTTGCAGTTGATTTTTATAGGGTAGCATTGTCAGTTAAAAAAGTTGCTTACCACAATGGCCTCGTTGGCAGATTAAAATAATAGAAAGAAAAAACAATAAACATGTTTTATTCTAACAACTTCGGTTATTTACATCATGCAAATTGTCTACCACCAAAAATATAGCCTATCTAAAATTTAGACTAGTTATTGAACATGTGTGTTTTGATATTCTTTGTAAAAAAATGCTTCAGATCAGTATGCTGGGAAATGCATTAGAAGTTAGCCTATCTAAAATTTAGACTATACTATTGAACATGTGTGTTTTGATATTCTTTGTAAAAAAAATGCTTCAGATCAGTATGCTGGGAAATGCATTAGAAGTTGGACAAACCGTGCGACATTAATTTGACGTAAACATTTCGGCTAAATTTTCTCCTGTGATAATGAACTTTAAGGGGGTGGTATGTTATGTTTATTTCAAGCACATTCAATAATGTTCCAAGTTCATTGATTGACCACATTTGAATAATTGCAGGAGACCGAGGTAGGAAACTTTCATTACGGCGTATTTAATCTTACCAAGCGCAGCAGCTATGCACTTATGCAGACATGACTTTGTTTACCTTTTCAGTGTGCATCGTAATGTTTTTACCCTATAGTACAAAAAACATTTGATTATTTTTCGGACGATCCAAAGCGAAAACAGAAGTAATACTTGCCTATACTATTAATAAGTATTTACTATTAATAAAGACATCCTTTCTTAATATGCTTTTGACTTTTTAGATGTATTAGATTACTTTTTTTTCAAAATGCAATTAATGATTTAATACCTATATACTTTGTGAATTTCAAATTATCCATGGTCTTGCGCCTCAGGATGCAAATTAATTTGATTCTGTTATTTTGCCCAATTCTTTCAAACTTTGTTATCTGAAAAAAATTAATGAATAAGTTAACGGTATACACTGTAAGAAGTACCTTATTATCCAAAGACATTAACTTGGAAATAAGCACCCATGACAGCTAATTAAACACCATATGAGTTTCCTTTCAAAATTCTAAAATCGCAGGAAAAACCTTAATCAATTTGTATTACCAACATAACTCGAACAACTTTATATGGCGCGAATACGATTGGGAAGAGTTTTCATCAACGGAATCGAAGATACTGAGAAGGAACATTGCAGGCACGAATATAAATTTCAGCCATTCAGCGAATCTTTCACGAAATCCTTTCGGAACGAATATATTGACATATGTCATTATCGTTCTCATTAAGGGACATGTTATTAATTGAGAGTAATTTCAGCTTATGATTCCATTTCTTTGAAGACCCTCCTGCGCTCTCTTCCAGCTAAAAGCTTGTACACATTACCTCGAGGATCTGAACGATAAGCCCCACTAAGCTATACTGAAATTGTAGAAACTCAGGAGGGATTTATTCAAAAGCAAGCCTTCATTACCCGACCTTTAGGACAGATTTCTCCTTCTGAATCTTACTCCATTAAAGCGATCAAACCAATTTAGAAATTCATGTAGAACTTCTGTAAAGCAGTCTTGCTCTTAATTGCTTTTGCGTATACATTTTTGTGGAGAAATATTGGAGAAAAAAAAAATACGCCACGAAGTTCGTGAAATCCTCCAATACTAAGTGGATAAGAGGGAGGTTGAAAAGACTACAGCGCACTACGTTGGCATTTTTGTCTATAAATTGTGCCGTATATTATTCTATTTTTCATTTAGCTATCACCGTCTCTCCCATTCTTTCTACACCCTTCTCCCACTGTCCTCTCCCGTTCTTTTTCTATCCGTGTCTATCCGTCTCTCTCTCTCTCTCTCTCTCTCTCCCTATCCTTTCACATTTCTCGTAATTTTATAAGTTCACCATATTTTCAAGCAAATTGCTTTTTCTTGTTCTACTTCGTAGCCGCATCTATAATTTATTCATTATGTCTTTAAAACAAATTATAAGAATGTTGAAATTTGGAAAATGGTACTTCTAGATGTTTTTCATTTTAATTGGAAGATAATGAGAAAGAAATTCCCCCACCATGGAGGGATTACATGACTGAGGTTATACCCTCACCGGGTGTAATTTGTTACGTCTTGGCTTTTATGGATTGACCTAAATTCTGGTGATAAAATTGTATTTTGAGAGATTTTGCCAAAAATATTTGAATATCAGTCATAATCCTTGTAGTGATGGCATGGCGTGTGCTTCAACCAATACGTAATACCAACACGAAAAGGCACATGTAGGAAAGCGTATTGTATCCCGCACCCTAAAAGAGTTGGGTATAGTTTTAGCCATGTTGCTTATAAAGACAATGTAATATTCATTTGTTAGGCAAAATGTTACACATCTTTGGGTAGATTAAAAAAAACAACTAAAGACATGGCTAAAATCTTCCCCGAATCTCTCGAGAGTGTGTTGCTATATTTGCTTCTGAGTTACCCTTTCAAATTTCATTTCCGTTTTGACATTCGTTTGGAAGATGTCGTATTCTTTTAATCTTTCAAAGATTGAAAGTTAAAATTTGATTAATTATTTCAGAATTTCATCTCTTCCGATTACTATGACTTTAGATAGCTTTTAAAGACAGTCTGTGGCATAAGTTATCACCAGTGATTGCCTCGATATCTTATAAATATTAATAGTTAGCTACGAAGATCTAAGCGGAAATTTTAGTGGACCAAGTGTTTTTTTTTTTTTTTTAATGATCAAGATATCAGTGTTAAGATAAAATGTCAGGCAAATAATTTTAATTATGCTGACACCGTTGAGACTTTGATAAGATGCAGTAGGTTCTTATCGTCAATATCCGTAAAGAAGTTCTCACAGCTAATTATATCCTATTTTGAATTATTTATTTTCTTAAGTTCTAGTGTATTAACAAGCACCACCCCGCGTTTGCAGAATATCTTCTAGAATTTTGTTCTCGCTTATTTCATCTTATCTAAAGCATCCTTGCTGTTTTTGATTGTTTATTCTAATTTGCTTGATCTCGTTATCCTGAAAACTAATTTTATCACGATTAAAAAGATCTACATTTTAATCATTATGAATGACACATAATTTATCTTTCATGTTTGATGCCCGCAAATTGAAAAGTGATTTCATATGTCTACACGAAATGATTTATTTCGGTCCACGCGAATAAGGTAGCATGCGTCGAAGAAGAAGAGAGGGCGAAAGAATCGAATCAAGTAAGAAAAGAGAATAAGTTGAAAGAGGAGTGATAGAGAGTGTAGATAAAGAGAGGGAGGGAGAGAGAGGAGGAGGAAGAAAGACAGAGCTACATATAGGGGAAGAGAGAAACTGAGAGAAAGAGAGAGAGAGAGAGGGAGCTAGCTGGGGGAGATGGAGAGACGATGAAACAGACACCATTTTTGATAAACGTTTTGCTTGGTGTTGCAATATTTTGAGTCGCTCCGTCGCAGCAGCGGTGTCAATCGTCGGTTTGGGTTAACCACGGCGGGCCGTCCGGTCGGGGAGCTCGATCTTCAGAAGCAATTGGCCGTGTCCAATTCACTATTAGTAGGTAACAGAACCCGCCTGGCGGCATCTCCCAAAAAGACTTTACTGGGATACAGGAGGGCGGCACGGGATTTTTTTTCTTTTTCGGGGGGGGGGGGGGGAAAGGGGGAGATAAATGTACAGAAAATGAATGACCAAACAAATTTATGGATGTTTAATTATAAACCTCTTGTCAGCGCTAAATGTTTTGGGATACTTCATTGTATAACATTTCCCAAAATTTACTTCTCTCTTTTTTGTTTCTTTTAATTTTAATTATTTCCTTTCCTTCGCCATTTGTGTCACAATTTTTCCGTTTTCTTTCGTTTTAAAAAAAATTCTCCTTTTCATTCGCGTCATTTCGGACTGTTTTCGTTTTCACGTAAGTGCCTTTACATGAAGTTGAAGGCTCCTGTCCCAACTTAACTTTGAGACGCAGAGAGTGGGGTGAATATCGGAGGGGAAAGGCGGGGCACTTTTAACATAATTGCCATGGCCCTCTCGTCGGAGAACTACATGTACGTTGCAACTCTCTTCATCTTATTGGCAATCCGTCTAATCCTTTTTAACTCTATCCCGTAAATAAGCAAGCTTTATTTTCAAGAAGCTTTGTTTTCAACGGATATCAAGTTAAAGAACATCATAAATATAAATCATTCATACTGTAACTTTGGTTATCAATTACGAATATCACCTGATAAAAGGAATAGAGAAATAATAGTTCTTGTAAGTATAGGCCTGCTTGGAATATGGAAAACTGAATTCTGTAAGCACAAATTTCCCGAATCTTGGCCTTAGTCTCTCTTTTTCTATCGATATTTTGATGAATCAAATAAAGGTTCTTGAAGCATGGCAGCCCCCCCCCCCCAACCCCTAATTTATGAATTTAGAAAAATGTGCTGACCTCCTTCTTTCATTCGTTGGAATGAAGCTAGAGTATAATTATGATAAATTACATTTTATTTGATTGACGTATTCTGTTTCATTTTGAACATTTGAATCACTTCACAGTTAACATAATACATTGCTGAACAATTTGCCAATCATATATATTAGATTTATAACAGTAAAAAAATAGACAAGAATATGAAAATTAAATTTTTTCCAAAACATCATTATTTATATTGTTATACTGTGACGTCGACTGGTCTTGAATTCAATTGCGTGGCACAATTATTATTTTTCATAGTATAGATAATGATGTAATAATCCCCTCACATTTTGAAAAATATAATCAATGCCCACGGAGAGATTATGAAAAGTTGTTTTCTTTCTATCAAATCTCTCTTCATGACGCTTAATATAACCGGAATAATCCACTTTCGTTTGATATGAATACTACATGTAAGCCAAATATCACGTGATGATTACAAACGTAACGAAGTAATATTAGCAAGAAGCTTGTAAGTGACAAGTGTTTAAGGTATTATACATATTGAAAGCTTTGAGTGTATATACAAACTAAGCCAGTCTCGGGAGAAATTATTATTTTTGTATAATTGATAAATGTTAGAAATTTATAGCACTTATCCCTAAGCCGTTCGTAATGCATCCCGTCTGGATTAAACAACGGGTTTGTCATTAGAAATTCCTGCTTCAGATAAACATCGGAGGGAATTAAAGGTAAAGTGCTTAAATGGTGACGGTCTCGGTAAACCGAATTTAAGTTCAGCCATTAAAACTAGATGTATGTGTATTCAAAGTTAGGGCATGTTTTTCTTTAAAAAAGTACATTATTTTGCGCTGTTGATAAATTATGTTGGATCTTACACTAACAATGGTTAAATCTAGAATGTGAAAAGTTGTCATCTGCCATCTTGAAGACAACAATACATAGTGGTCACTCCTCAGCCCTTTTTAATCGTGAATTAACACGTTAGTTGGTAGAGTCTATTTAACATACAGTCTTTTCCATACACCGGATTGAATTGGTCCGTGACTGTTTATTCCTCCCTGGCGTTACACCAGATTTCGCATGAATAAACAATATTAGCTATATTTGATTATGACCTAATTATCGGTCATTCAGAAAGTAAGTTTTACGGTGATGAAGGTTCAATTATTGCAGTGTTGAGTCTGATAATGAACCAATACAAACCAGAGAGACACGCTTATTCCTCATTTAACACAAGGCTGCATCTGGTGGAAAGGACGAGATGAAAGTGACTAGTCGGCAAAGTAACCGATCCGCTTTCACAAAAGTCACGACCAATTGCTGAAAATTACGCCAACTTAGCCGTGAAATGGGCTTCTATGAAGCCGTCCTTTAACACCGTAAAACTAACTTTATCCCTACGCAACTGAGACCGCCAAAAATGCGATTACTAAAGCAACATACTGCAATGTCTGCACTAAGCTGGGGCGGTAGTCCTTTGTGGCTGCTGCACTTCTTTTATAATTCGTTACACCAAAATGTAACCTTTAGAATTTTTTGGTCTTGGGTTGTGAAAGAAAAAGTATATAATTTGAACCAAACACCTGGTCTAGCTTTCCGTTGCCGCGTTGTATTTAGCACGCCAATTTTAGCGTCTACTCGGCCCATTGGACGTCGTAAGCGACCCCTCCTTCCACGGAGATAACATAGTTCAAAGGGGCCGCTCTTAACCGACTTTATTCTGATCTACCAGCGGGGGACTTGTGCAGTGAATCGGGCGTGTAACCCCACCTCAATACTTCTTCAAACTCTAAAGCGCTTCATGACTACGTATCTGTTCGGACAACCCGAGACTTTCGGAGTTTGAAGATGAAAAGAAGAATATTCAAAACAAGTGCGTGTCACCAGGGAAAAGAAGAAAATCTTAAGGTTGAGATTAATACCATAATTCCGGGAGATTAATTTGCCTTCACGCTAAGCTTCAGCGCCAATTTCGTCGGTGCTTGAGAGATAATTACCGAGAAAGGATTGGGGCAGATCGTCTGTGAATTGCTATGAAATTGCTTCGGTTGATCGTCAAACGGGGCGAGTTACTGCAGGGGGGTAATGTCTTGCACCCAACTATACGTCTTTACTCGGGTCATACAAATTGAACTCAAATCACATTACTGCAGTTGTTGCATTTTTGGCGTATATCCAGACCGGCAAAATGCCTCGCGGATACGACAGAAAAAATAAGGCTAATGGTTGCACCTAATTATGGCATCAGCGAAATTAGGAAAGGCTACAGTGATTGGTAGATAATTTGGCTGAAACTTGGCACACCTGATGTTTCCCGAGACATCAGTTTCTTCTTTCATGTGCCGAACGGTAAATGTCAGAAAATTAGCTAATGTTGTCTGCTTATTAAACAAATATCAATGTCAGAGATTGTCTTGGTGGTAATTAGGTTTTATGGCATCTCAATATTTACTTCTTACAAACATGACAGGAACAATTACGTGGATGACCATCGGACAGTATTCTTACAACGAATGGTGTCATCATCATGGACAATGTTATTTTGTTGATCATCCCCAGATTTTCGCAAAAGGACAAAATTATGAGAATTTCAAAGTGGATATATCTAATAACATGTTTTGAGTTTTACCAAGAATGTCATTACAAAGCTTATGCCCAGATTGGGCCAAATCGTGATCACATTTTACTATAAATTGAGCCCAAATCTTCCAAGTTTGGTCTGACATTTCCAAATAATTGAAGAAACACACCATTACCGTCATGTTTGACAAGTTTTACTCAGCATTTTTTCCCACCGTGTAGACTCCATAATCAGTCTACTCTAAATTACAACAATCATAGATTCAGACAATTACAGTCATTTGAGTTCATTGCCACAGTGTGTAGCAATCGCCATAACAAAGCATCACTGTATTTATTCCCAATTAAGATTCAAACCCATCACCGAAAACAAAGGTTAATTAATATCCTACAAGTAGAATCCAACGGCCACCTACCACCTGTCAAGAAGGAATGGTAAGAGGGGTTACTAACCGTCACGGGGAACTTCGCTTAATGTTAATTGATTGATGGATTGATTAACAGAAAAGGTGCGTAACGGAATACATTAAAAGCATTAACATTTCCCCTAATTGAACATCATCGACCACGCAGCAGCACCCCTCTTTAAACTCACACTCCTACATCCAAAATGTTCTCTACCCCTCAAGAATCGATGGGAGCTAAGAGCGTCAAGCTATGCTTCGGTCTCTTTCATCTTCACCCCCTTAATTCTCTCAGGTATACCAATCAATTGGGGTTTAACACCCCATATCGCGACCCCCTATAAATGAATCCCTAACTAAGCACCCCCTAAATTGATCTGCCAATAAAATGGGAGTTACATTTACGACATGACCAAGTCTCGATTTTTTTATTCGCTTCCGCCCAATGGTGATACCCTTTTAATTAAACACCTCCGTTCATTTTAATCTCGTTAAGTTATTGGTTCCCTTTTAACGCTCTTGTTTATTC
>BEXV01000061.1:134580-152236 GCA_003118195.1 Hemicentrotus pulcherrimus | reverse complement strand
TATGAAATGGTCATTAACAACGAGGATACTTCTTCCCTTTCCCTTTATAGATTCGTGTTTGCTTAATGGAAATTAGAAGCAAATCTTTCAAGAGCAATAGTTTATCTCATTTCCGTATGTAATCATAATTCGGAGAGATTTCTCTGACCTTATTTTTCGCTCATTTTCTCGTAAAAATGTGCCGTCAGTTTGAACAAATATACTTGGCGGAAATGGCAATATTCGCGAGCCCACATAGCAGCTGAAAACACAATTTATCTTCCATTACGCTTCGTGCGGAAATTCCACGCCCTAATTTGTATAATGAAATTGCAGATTATACTTCGCCTTCTCAAAATCGGTTTATTTTGGATTTTTTTTTTCTTTCTCTCTCTCTCTCTCGCATGTCTCTTATCAAGCAATCGGGAACTCCCCACGCAAGTAAGAAACACATCGTCTCCATTTAGCGAGGGAAATTATGAAGAAAGACAGCATCGAAAAAAAAAAGTGAAAATGATTGGAGATTATCATCACTGTTTTATGCCATAAGATGGGTACGTGATGAAGCTAAACACAGCGGCTAAATTTGGACGACGTTGTTTGGCAGTGCCAATTAGAATGCGATCACGCTGATTCGACTGAAGCACTTGGAGTGATCCTTTCCTTGTTGTCTTTTGGTTGGATGGTTCGTCCTGGGGATGATTTAATTGATCCAAATTTGATTGCATGATGTGCTCTGCAATTTGACTTTATAGATGCTATACGGCCAATGATCTGTGTGACAAGCGAAATTTAGTTGTGAAGATACCGTGTCATGAGGTTATGCTATCGTTGTATTATTTTTTAGTCAAATGTGTTCTTTTTTGGCAGCGTGCTGTTTTCCAGTCTCAGCTATAAACTAAAACACTAAGTCTTTTGTGAGATATGTCTTTAATTAAAAGTTCCAACACACATGGACATTTAATTGACCGTTACATCGGTTTGATAACGTTTGGTATAATTTTTTTTAAAGATATCATGTATGCCTTTTTTTCTTTCGTTATGCGTTTCTTTCCAAGGTCACACTTTTCTTGAGTGCCGTTTAAATTTCTTGTTAATATACGTCACGTGACCACATTTTAGCCAATACGATACGCGTATAGAATACCTTGCATTTTTTTTAAATCTTAGTATTGCTTGCATAGATCTGTTTTGAATGTTGGTTTTTTATCCAATTGCTTCGTATGTTGTACATTTCTCAATTTTAATGAGACTGTTAATTCTTGGATTCTTTTCAGATTCTGACCACTCCCTTGTCGACGATCATATCAAAGACTCAATGTCGCCACCAACCGATCACATCGACATCAATGAACATGACGACGACGATGGCAGTCATCTCGACGATGATCGGGATATCAAAGACCATGATCTGGACGATCGCGTGAGTGACGAGGAGTGCGATGATAAGGATGATGACGTTCCAGGCAAAAAAAGGAAGAGATCAGACAGTGACAGTAACAACAATGCCAAGTCTAGCAAGCCCCGAAGGGCCAGGACTGCTTTTACATACGAACAGCTAGTCGCGTTGGAGAACAAATTCAAAACGACGCGATACCTCAGCGTTTGTGAGCGTCTCAATCTCGCACTGTCACTGAGCCTCACAGAAACACAGGTTAAGATCTGGTTTCAAAACCGACGCACGAAATGGAAGAAGCAGAACCCGGGTATGGATCCCAACGCACCGACGACGACGTCCGTGACTGCCACTCATCCCTCGCCACCCCTTTCGGCAGCAGGGCTTCACGCCGCTGCCTACGGCTCCGGACTTATGTACGGCTCGCATCTGACGTATCACTCGCCGTTACACGCCGCAGGAGCCGCTATGCCATACGTTATGGGCTCGCCTATGTTTACGCACATGCATGGTCACCATTATTTCTCGCACTCAGGCCATGTATAGCCCTGCTTACATGGTTCCTAGCCCAGGATAACACCTGAACTTACTTCAAACTTTTTTTATGTTGAAAAGCTCGACCTGTGCCGTTCGCTTGCCACGTATACACGTTATAACTTCACCTACCACTATGTACATAAAATTAGCCATGTCTTCAACAAACGTTTGTCACAGCAAGAAAAAATGGTCCTCTTGCGTTTTCTTTTAGGTGGTCAACATGCTCAAAGCAGTCTAGTTCCTCTGTTAATCGTCAAGACCAATGAAGGTTTTGGCAGTGCCACTCGTTTCATACATGCACACTTTTTTGGAAAAGAAAATCTCACAGTGGACCAATTGAACTGAGGTTTTAACGCACTTACCTTTCTCTCTGCTTCAATCATGCTATGCGAGACACTGAAACGAATGACACCAATTGATGTAAATATCTCTTGACACTCGTAGTCACAGAAAACACGGTATTTCAAAGCACAAAGACATGAATTGTGAGAGAATTGTATCTTGGACAGAAAAGAAACTGGAAGAGAATGATAGTCTATAAAATATTCACAGTTGAACATAATGATTTGTCTGTATATGTTGATGTATCATGTATAAACATGCGTAGTTATATCCTTGATATTCAAGTGTCAGCCACCATTTTGGGGGGGGGGGGGGGTTAAAGTTCACCCCCCCTTACCCCTCGTCTCCTGAATCAGCCTTGGAAGAAATTATTTAGATTTTAAGTATTCATTGGTATAACTATAGATCACAAATACATAAATTAAGAGACGCGAAAAAGTACCATTGCTCAAAACTATTTCCTTGAAAAGTGTGTCTGATTTCAGTATTTCCAAACCCATTTTTTTAGCTTTGATTTCTGTCCCACTTATCTTATTCAATTTTACCTTTCTAACCAATCAAGACACGTGATATATCTTTCAAAGAAGTGTCCCTTATGATTTTGTTTAAAATAGATACATGATATGATGGGTTAGCTCCACACGTTTCCTGAACTAAAGCTGTGCTACGACTCGGGATAGGTGGAAAGCAATCATTCTGGGAAGTGTATATTAATGAGCACCTAATATCGAGACTAATCTTAATGGAGATTAAATTTTCAATTATGTAAATTTAAGCATAATTAAATTAAGGAATGTCTGATCTCATAGGCTGCCTTTACGCTCAGTTCGACATTGAAAGATGGTTATAGGCTTTAGCGGCATTTTTTAATTTATCAAATAGCTTTTTTTTTTTTGTTATGATGTGGCATGGTATTACTAGATAATATAAATACTTATCTCAATAATTGAAATCTTGGAGCTGTCATATTTTTGAGACGTCACTGAAACATGAAAATAGATTTTTAGTTGCCTTTTTTTTTGGGGGGGGGGGGGGGGGGGGGGAAACGAAGCACAGGATATGACTGCATGTAGCAGCTGCAATATTTAATGCTGGCTTTGCTGGGGCATATATATATATATATATATATACATTAATATTATGGGACATCGGGTCTAATGGGCCTCATGACAAATCCTCATCCATGTTATATAGCAAAATGTCAAAATTACATACAATGATTGCATGAGATAATTTTGATAACGTTCATGTGAGATTACTTTATCAATTAGGGGTTTCGGTTTAATGTCATTGTCTTGTAGAGAACAGGTGTTAAGGTAGTTAGTAGAAGTGGCCAATTTGTACTTTTCTTCATCTAGGAATAAGGGGAGGTCCCATACCACTGATAATGATAACGATGGCGTCTAAAATAGGTATCCTGAAGTTCACGTGGAAAACGGTGTTTGATATTGTCATCGCAAACCCTCATATACTAATGAGCCCTCAGCATCGATTTTCTCAGATCCAAAACTTTTCGACATCAACAGCAGAAAATAAATGTTATATTTTATCGTTTTTTATTATCATCATCGGTGAATTGGGACCGGCCCCTAATACTGAGAAATCATTCTCCGAATTATATCTTTCTGAGAACTTTCTTTCAGTTTATCAAGAATACGATGGTTTCTTTGATTATGTATCCTTGTTTAATTTTTCCTATGTAAATAGGGACAGGTGCCAGATTAAATAATACAGAAAAGGGGAAAAGGAAATTATGGAGAAGAGAAAAAATAGTAAAAATGGACAATCTTGTCAGTGCTTTCACAACTAACGTACTAACGGAAGACTGACTATATTATGGTGTGTCACATATTGTCCACATATGAATGGAAGAATTCCAGACAGGGATATAATACTGTGCATTGTACAGAGCATAACATTCGAAGGACAAATATAATAGCCTGATCGGTGTGGTTAATAAGCGACGGTGAAAACGATGTAATCTCACTTATGTTGTGCCATCCAAACCACATTCGGGCAATTCCCAGCATTACGGAAAGACATTTCCAGAACTTTCAAGGAAAAAAAATAGTTATTATAGATATTTAAATAAAAAATGACACCAAATATCTTTCAAAAATGACACCAAATATCTTTCAAAAACAAACCTATATAGAATTCGATACATAATCATTTCATAAATTAGATGATTGGTTGATAGTAAACCCCAAATGTGAAAGTAAATCACATTACTTTATATCATATTAATTTTTGATTGTTAATATAACTTCAATAAGTTATTTTTTCCTCAAATTGTTCTGGAATTGTCATTCTGAAACCCTTGAAATTGACCTTCTATAATCCAAAAATGTTTTTGCATAATCAAAAGAGATAATAATCCATTTAATGAGAATCAATATGGCTTCATTAATCACTATTTAAACAATGACTTATTTTGGTGTTTAAAATCCTTCTATGGCATGCATTTCACTTCTTAAACGTTTGACATGGAATCATTTAAACTATATGGTATGCAGTTCCTATTTTCATTTGTTGTCAGAATCATAGTAATGTCACATTTACAGGTACTCCTCTAAAATATTGCAAATTGATAGACAATTGAGTATATTCCGTTCTAAGCGAATTAATATAGCTTCATTAATCACTATTTAAACACGTATGTGTTTTGGTATTTAATACCCTTCTAAGTCATGCATTTCATATCTTAAGCGTTTGACATGGAATCATGCTACTTATACTTTTTTCATATGTTGTCAGAATAATAGTACTATCACATTCATAGGTACTGCTCTAAATAATACTTTGATTACTTTGATAATGATATTTGTAACCTCCAGTAACATGTTATACATGTCTTTGAAATCACTTTTGTGTGCTATTTCTTTTCAAACCAGCGGTGTGTATGACACATGAAAGTTGTATGTGTTTAATAAAATGATGACAAAAATACCTCGACTTTATTTTCCTTCTAGTGATTTATGGTGATGGCGTGGTTTTAAAAATAAGCTAATGAGCTGATTATGTAAATTGTGTTTTTAGCTCTGACGGAGCCTATGGTTTTGAAGGCGTTTTGAACCTTTGGCCTGCTGGAAACTTCCCAAATTGTTATCCTCGAATGATTTGAAAGTCCTGGGATGCCATCGAAGGAATAATGGCAAATATGGTGACATGGAGCAGATGGAGATATTTCCTAATGATTTTAACATTTACTTATGAACAGAATACATAACCAAACGTACTTTGTGCAAAAACCATTCCGCCTTGTCTTTTCATGGTGCAATAATTCAGGTTTACATGAATTTGTCCTTCACTCTTAAAAATATTGGGTAAAAGTTTGCTTAGCACGAGGTTTACTCTGGGCGTTGTCATTACCTAACCTGAGTAACATATTCTCAAATTAAGGTCTAAATATAGAATAATAACTTAAACATGGGGAACATATAAGCTAAGCTGCATAAAAATGTCCACAGGCGGGTGGATGCATAATTAACACCATGACACATGTTTAGCTAGTATTTTTTAGGAATAAAATAAACAGTGAGACAAATATATAGGTAATCATGCATGCAGAAGGCCATCAATATAACACACCTAAACTTGCAAGCTGTTTATAAGATATTATTAACTTCCAACAAGTAAGATTAGCAAGTGGAACAATAATTTAGAATAACTTTACATTTTCATTGATTAACTAGAAAACTTGGGAGCAGTTTCATGATTACCTCGGGTGATGTTTTCCCCAACGACTTTTTGATTTTTACTACAATTTTAACGAAAAAATCAACCAAGTTGGGCCTATAATTGCCCGATAGTTGGGCAGACACATATGTTACACTTATGTAAGCATTTTTTTTTACCCAACACGTTTCCCCACTAATATTGTACAGAGAACAGTTAACACAAGTGAATAACCACAATTACCAATACACGTGTCTGCATAAACATACACAATTGTTCAATTTGTCCTACTTTAGAGACATGCATACAACGTAGGAGTATCTAATGACATTATATATTTATATATACATATCTGACAGAAAATTTCATGCATAGTATTAATCTATAATCTAGTAATTTGCGATCATTTAGAGAATTTCCTTTCGATCCGAAATGAACTTTTCTTTGATTGAAATTGATAGGACCTTTGGCAAATTAGTGGATTACGTTTAAAGGTTAAGTGTTCTTTTAAGGGAGATTATTAATATCCAGTTTACAGCTCACTTTAACAAGAACTTGGAATTGACCAAAGGCCATAAGGGTAAATTTTTTTTCAGAGGAGGGGAGGGAGAGAGAGAGAGAAAGAGAGAGGGAGAGAGAGAGAGAGGGTGAAAGAGAGAGAGTAGAATATATGAAACATGAAATATTTAGAGATTGAAATCTTTTAAATGTGAAAAGCAAATTATTATCATCATTATAACTTTAAATAAAAGTCAGTGGACGTAACATTCTGCCACGTTTTGTTCTTTACAAACGAAATAGAATCATAAATATAATTCTGTAATGATTGATTGTTGATTGGTGTTATGTGAAACATATGAAACTGTTATACACTCTGTACATATAAACATAAAACACAAATATACAAACTACATGTTCATAATTAAAAAGACAACAGTGTTGCTCTACTCTGTTAAGTGTGGGGTATCTGGTAAAATAAATTAAGTCCACCAGTAGAGACATGAATTATTTTCGATTTTTTAAAAACTTACTCTCTTACATATTTTTAAATTTATAAACACAAATGTCCAAGAGATAGACCATGGTTATGAAGGAAAATCTTCTACAAACTGATAATACTCATGTAAACTCTCCACCACTGGTAGAGAAAATATTATAAGTATGCAACGGAGGACATTTTTTAAACATTTTATATTACCCCTTCTATTTTCTCTGTCACATATTGCAGGCTTATGCATTTTTGAGCCAATGACGGTTCCTGGTTAATAAAGTTTGTTTGTATGCACAGTCCAGCGGCTCAGTAATATCCCACTTTTTCGTTCCTCTTTGTTCCCCTTTTTCACATAGGCTAAAAAGGTAATAACACGAAAATGCATTACTTCTACGGTTTACGGATTTTATCGTCTGACATGTTTCACGTTATTCGTCGCGTATTAATAGACCACCCATTATCCAAAAAGTGACCTAAAATGACTATCAAATCGTCGAGTACGCCGCTGTATAAGAAGAAATGTTGCGAATCAAGTAGCAATTGTAGCCGTCTGAATTGTCTCAGAATTGTCAATTATGTTTTCATCTTATCTGCATGATACGTGGATGGCCTCTCCTTTACAAGAGGCTTTGTAAAAACCAATTTAGCTCGTCGCTTTCCCTTTGTTCGAGTAAGTTTCAATTTCTATATGTATTGATGCGTTTCTCTTACGCGGCTGAATAGGCTTTGTATAGGGTCTGCGGGTGTATGACCTCTGCACATTCGTTAACCCATTAATGGTCAATTGAATGCCGCATATACAATCATCCAATAAAATCGACTTTTGAGGGAAGGTGAGCAGTCGCAGGTTGTCAGTTTAATTTATTTAGCGGATCACGTGGTAAAGGGAAAAGAAAAGAAAAGGGGGCTTTGAGACTCGCTCGATTTACCCTGATTTGATTTGTGTCTGGTTTAATGTTCCTCTTAATGAAGGAAAATAGTTTGTATAGAGAGATCATTTTGATCGGGGGATAAGCAGACCTTCCCCATTTGGAGAGGAGAAAGAGAGAAATGTAGAGGTAAAAGAGCGAAGCATAATCATTAGTTGAAGAGAGAAGAATTCGAAACATGAGTTGAATAACCCTTAGGCCAAAGGCCATAGGGTCACTAGTTTCATAATTTAATCTTTCTCTTTTACATAGGAGAGTACTCTAAATAACGTTCAATTTCGATCACTCCTTTTGTGAATTATAAGTAATATACTGGCTCAAAAATAGGGGATTTGAGAACACTCTTCAATAACAATTTTAAATTAACACCACCAATTTCAACTCTTTTGTGAGTCATAGGGACGTGCCGATGTATAATTACATGTACCTCGAGACTTTTCATCTTCATCTGCAGACGATAATAATGATGAATATCAAATATAAGTGGAGTACACAAGAAAAAAAGGTGATGGGGTCACGATTTCAATGTATTCAAGATGAAAAAGCACGTTAAACAGTGGTCAAGGTAAACAAAAAATAAGTACAAAATGTGGAAGAAAACCCTGTGAATATATACAATTGTTTACATTATCCTAGCAATACTTTTTTTTTCTCAAAACGACCAAAGATGTTGCTAAATGTTAATAACAGATTTTTACAATACACCTGTTTTATACATACCTAAAATAGCTAAATATGACCTTTGCTATAACCAATAGTAATTTGTAATTGTATCTGCTGACATTAGTGTTGATCTTACGTTCTTCTACTGTGATCAAAATATAAACAAACAAACAAACAAACACACGAACGAACCACGTCAACAACAATAAAAATGTTCAAAACGAGCCTTTGTGGCAGGGAAGATTTCAAGACGTGAGAAAAGATTAAAGTGTATAAGTGTTTTGAAATATTTTTTTAAAGAATATTGTTTAAAATCATTTTATTCGATTAATCGATTTATATATATAAAAATGTCAATAAAAAACTGCAGCATGAAAATATATATATGACTTTCATATTCCAATGATGGGGCTTGTTTTGATGTATGTGTGTTCATTTTCCTTAATAGGAATATCAGAAATAACCTTAAGTCGGATGTTTCAGCAACAAAATGTTAATGACATCAACTGAACTTTCATCGTTTTTGTAAATTTTATTACATTCAGAATTATGACAAAAACATGTAGTTTTAGCTCGATATGATTAGGATCATTCCGTCGTTTATCAGATGATAATTATTATTCTCAATGTCTATAACATAAGTTTTAAGGAAATTGGATTTTTAGTTCTAAAATTAGCCCTAAAATATAAATGACACATATCATCTTTTTATTTCACAATTTTAGTTTTGTATATTATTTGATTTGATAAAAATCAATGGTTGAAACAGTAATATATTATTAAAAAAAGTGACAAGATTGGTCGAAAAATCATCCTCACTTAAAACCCTTTTGTATAGACTATTCCTACACCAGTTATGTAAACGTTTGTTAAAGTGCAGTACTGTTATATAACGCTGAATACGTCATAGAAAAATACATTTTGATACTCTAAATTTAAAAAAAAAATATCATACCCCGATTAAAGGCCTTCTAAATGCTTTTTAAAAACACTTTTAGGTTCACAACTGTTGATAATTTTCTGGCTTTATTTTAATCTTCGAGCTCATGGAAACCTACGCAATTCAGACAACTCTTCGACCTTATTTTTACGATAGAAGGATTATACCGTTTTCGTAAGCTGGGGGAGGGCACAGAAAAGTTCTGGTGGAGATAAGGATTTTACATAGTTAGTTTGTTTCGGACACACCATCGGTTCGCCCCAAATGGCGCAGGCGTGGCATCCTGCACGAACACCCCTAGTAAATGCCTTAACATCATGGAGCAGTGGTAGTATACACGATCGGAATGACCTTCGAGAAATCGACTCAAGGGTAATTACAAAACTCTATTGTATATCCGACTGAAATCAAGTTCGGATTTCGTAATACGTTTTTATCATGACATTTCAACAGACTATGGACCTGGCTACTGAAATTGCCCTCGGTTCTCTGTTTATAAAGTCCATGGTTGATTTTGTGGAAGGTCTTTGTGGTCATAATGAAAGTTCTCGTGGTATTCTATTAAAAAATCAGAGAACAGAATTTTGTAATGCAAAGGAGACTGCTAAAAGGCAATTTGCAGAAAATTAGAATATATAAACTATAGTTATTTTAACACGCACTCTCTCGTTTCGGGTTTTTGCCCCTGACATCATTATTATGCCCAAGTTGAAGAAAAATTATGTTGTTTAAATATAAAATGCTTCTTGACAAGACAATAGCTGTTATAAATGGTGAAATGTAGACTTTGATAATCACTGAAATATTAATACGAGTTACATTGAAATCAAACTTGAATTTCTTTTGAGAAGATATGTCAGATAGAAATAATATTAAATCAATGCAAAATATAATGAATAAAGAAGACAAAATTTCCCAAAATTACGTATTTTAAAAATATGTTAATTTTCGAATGGAAATAAAGATTTCCAGCCTTTTAACTCCTTTTGCAGGCATACATACATACGGAGATTTATTAGTATATATGACATTCAGGTAGATGAAGAGTGTTTGACAATTGATACGCATTGTCGGCTAACTTTGCATAATTAGATATGTGAAATTCATTAACCTTCTCTGCATCCTCGAACTTGGACCATAGTCCGCGAGGTTTTTCACCTCAATGTTTTTGCTGAGTTTGTCATCGCATATCGATCTCACATCTTAAGCACACTGAGTGTACTAGCTAATATAACAATTGATCGAAAATCAACTCGTTAACTCGACATTAATACTAATCAATGGTATGAATGTGGGTGAAAATGTTCGAAACTTTTTCAAAAACCCACATTCATTAACCCTCAATCAAACTGTCACGTTAAAATCGATTATTCTGCCTGGACCATGAATGACCCAATGTTGGCTGGCCGGTCACGACGTGCGGTGATAAATCACACGTGTGTGTGCGTGCGTGCGTGTGTGTGTGTGTGTGTGTGTGGGTTTATTATTTTTCCATACATTAGTGAGGGACCACTTGGGTGAATAGAAAGAGAGGGGCTTGAGCTGGACTAATCCACCCATTGTGACGTCCATCCAACCAATATCATTAAATGAAATTGATTTGAATGCCCGCTTAAGAATAGAACGGCTGACAAATGTGACAAGTTTCGGGTAATTGATCTCCATAAGATCTCCGCCAGCTTGGAGAGTCCTGACAAGGTTTTCGACCAAAGGAAGAGAAGAAGAGAAAATGATTCAGGGAGGTCGTCCAACATAAAGAGGAAATTGTTTCTCCTTGCGAAAGTATTCTCCTAAAATTTTCTTAATGTCACCCATCTTAACAGTTTGACATCCTATAAGCTTGTCCATTTACATCACCATCTCACCGACTATATCCCCGTCAAAAAGGAGCCAACTATGTGGTGGTGTAAATTAAGTAAAGGTAAATTAAGTAAAGGTGTCGGGAGCACTGCAGAGGTTGTGCTATGCATTGTATGCAGTTTTGATAACACCAAGTTGTATAATGTTTATAGACATTCACAGTGCGGGAATACCGCTTGGTGAGAAAAGAAAAAAGAAACTTAGATGCAGAAACGTTCTACGGACTATTTCTTGCATTAATAAAACAGAAATGTTAAACATTCAAATCTTAGACAATTATTGTGAATGAACTTAATATGTATTTCAGTAGTCCGAATGCGAATTGCATACATTAATTGTTTCTAGTTAGGACATACTGTATGGCTTCTTCTACCTAGCAAAATGCAGTTAGCATTCTGACTAGTGAAATGCAATTATTCAGGTGAGTGAAATAATAATATGAAATAAAAGTCTAACAACAGAAATGCATACAAATCTTTTTATGGATGTACCCCACTACCGAGTGAGAAGATCAGAAGAGAGTTGAATGGATAGACAGAGAGAATAAAAATAAAGAAAGGAGGAGGGAAACAAAAGAAAAGAAGAGATACTTAGTGTGAATTACTTGCATGAATTTAATGAGGATCTGAGATTACAGTCGCTAACTTCACGCACACTCACGCGCACACACCACGGCCCACCGTCGGATGCACTTGTAGTATCGTGCAGCGGTTTGCCGTGAAACCCATAAGAAAATGTCTTCGTTTTTATGAAAAATGCTCCAAAAGAGAAGAGAAAATTGACACGACGCAGGTAATAAAGATGAAGACTTTTAAATCATGACCGTTACTTAAACATTATTGTGGAAGATTTAGATGATTTTTGGTGTGTTATAGTAAGGTATCTCCACGCCCGAGTCACGGGTCCAAAGTATGGCCACAGTTTTGAACAACCGCCAGAATGATAACATCAAGATACACGTAAAATAATTTTTAAAACGGTAAACAGATTAAAAAATAACAAAACAAACAATACAAAGCAAAACAACCAAAACAACAAAATCTTTAATAATCTTTTTGTAATGATTTTGTTGTCGCCAGTTTATTCATTATATTTTTATGTTATAAATGTGATTGTATTTTTTCATCAATACGCTATAGTGTGATATACCTTTTAAACTATCGTATCGACGTTTTGGTTGTTGTTTCAAATCTCGTTATTGATGTTGCTTTATCTGTTTATTATTATCAATATTTTCTATCGTAGATGCAGCCCGTTCCGGGGTTTTAAAATCCTGTTTCTGCATCCCCAGACATATTTATATTAAAAAAAACAATAATAATAAAAAGAAACAGATAAATGAATAAATAAAAACTGTGCTTATAAAGCGCCTACCACCGGATGAAATTTAAATAGTACCTTTAAGACCACGGGAACAGGAAACAAACTGCCAGATCTGATATTTACAAAAATCTGTCACCATTTTGAAAATGAGGAAAGAGGTGAGAGATTAGGTACATGAGCGGTATAACCATCTTATCTTCCTATATCTCCATCTATCTGTCAACTAGAATGGTCCCCAAATCGCCAAGAGGACCTCGGACAAAAAACTTCCTAGAATATAGCGATGAAAAACAAGTTGCCCTCTTGCCAATACTACAATTTTCTAAACGTAGATGAAAGAATGATTATAATGCGATAGTCGTAGGGTAAGGCGGTATTGGATAAACGGTGGAATGATTGAACAGATGAGGCTGGGAGAGTAATAAGGATAGACCAACATAGATATATATGTAGATAGGGGTCAATGTTGTGTCGCTAACAGTATAGTTATTCACTGTTCATTGATTCTCTTTAAACTCAATTCAACATTCATAAATTCATACAATGTGCCATATCCCTATCGTCTCCAATACGGTATATAAATGTTACAGTCTTCATCGATTACAAACGATTATTTCTCCTCTCGGTTTCTCTCATGACGTGGTGGTTTTATTTTCATTCTCCTAACTTACAATTGTTTATCTTCATTCTCTTTCTGTCCTCTGAATACAGTTACCATCGAAAAGAACGATGGAAATGGGGAATGAAGAAATTATTTGTTGTTTGTTGATGTCGCACTTCATCGCACCATCAACATGTATCATTATGCAATTCACAAAACATACACTTACGCACATATATACGCGCGCACTTTACTTTCATTTATTAATATTTTTCGTCAAATGCGGATTTTAACGTCTGGTATGAATAAATATGACCATGGGAAAAACATCAGATCACAGACTAGAGATTGCTAAAGATAGATGTCATTGAAAAATATGTTATGTATGAACTTTAAAAAAAATTATAATTACTATTGAAATAGAAAACCTTCAATCGCCACTTAATATTGATATATGATGTCATGTTAAAATAATGTTGCCAATGACAACAAATCATACTCTGTTAGACGGTTTCATCATAAATATGACCACAGCTTATTTTTATTAACATTAATACGGAACAAAATCGAATGGAAATCCATGCGTGATATCACAAACCAAAATACTGCCAATGGGCTGTTCTCACCATAAGGCATTAACAAAATGTTGTAGGCCTATTGCCCTTTACGTACCAGCACCTGGGTTGGTCGGTCGATTTTATGATTTTTTTTGTTGCCTTTTTTGTTGCCTTTTGTCCCTCTTTGGCTTGATATTTTTCAGTTTTGAATGCTAAATACATTTTTTATCTTATCTCATTATTTTTTTCTTCCTCTAAGAACAGCTGACCGTAGTTTTTAAGATTTTGGGGTCAGTCGCAAATTGCAATACAACAATTTTTGTATCATTATGTTTTTTAAAGAAAATCATTCTCTTTATTCTGACTATTTTCATACTGTCACTGTTTTTCCTCTGATTTTCTGCTTCCACACGACACAATTTTATACACGATTCCTGATATCCCTTTAAAGAACTCAGAGAACACTTACTTTATTTTGTTATTACTTCCGGAACGTGTCACCACCGTTTTACACGTGTTTTGTCGTCTGTGCCCCTGTGTCGTTCTCCGCTGCAGTTATTATTCTCTGTAACCCAAGTCACTTCCAATTTCATACTACATAAACTTCGGATGACTGCAATGACATGTTCCTTGGCATTAAGCTTTGCTTTCCCTTCAAACCCCGAATCATTGGGGACAAATTTGAGCGATTTTGATGATTATGAGAAGGGAGGATTGATTTGCGATTTGGAAGAGAGATAAAGATGAATTATGGTGAAAGGAAGTGTTTTAGAAACTCGTTTCCCTGAGGTGCACAAACAACGGACCTTATAACCAGAAATAATAGAAACAAAAAGTTTAATAAACGGTAACTACGCGTCAGAAAAGTTGTGATTCCATTCAAGGTTTGAAAGATGAGAATATCCAAAGATAGCTACAAACATTATAGAGCCGCAGTATCATTTTGCTGTTTTATAAAGATAATCTGTTTTTGTCTATTTGGCAAATGTTCAGCAGTATCATTTTTCATGCGATTGAATTTACCCAAAATAGATCAATGTTGAATTATACAGTAAAGTTTAACAGGGTTTCAAACTTATTAGTGACATCATAGTAAACCGACGCCCATGAGATCGGCTTCGGTCTCGTAAAACTTTGTCGGCAGTCGATGTGGTGAACCCAAAAGTTTTATCAGAATGTCCATGAGGCCGGCATTGTTGCTCTCGTCTAGCTGACGGTATCCGGTTCTTTCATGATTCTTCTTGTTTAAGATGCATCACTTAATATGACTGCATTTAAAGGAATAAGCACTTTCTTTTTTCTCAACTAAAAAACAGTCTGAATAGAAGATTTGTGTTGGAGGCTACAAATTGACGTTTTGAGAAAGAAACATGTGAAGTTATCAAAACATCAGCCTTGCCCTCACACGCATATTAACTAGTTTCAGTTCACATTTCTGAAAAATGTTTTTCTCGTTATCCCCGACCTAATTTCAACAGACTATAGATTTTGTGTAGGATTATTATCGTAAACAACACCCACCAGGCTCAACAGTCTTTAGTGATCGGCTTCACCAATTACCAAATCGAGAATTAAGACTGTTAGGAAAATAAGATAATGACAGATTTAAAAGGAAAACACCCACTTGGTTGTATTGATCAACGAGTACGCAATATACACAAAGCAGTGAAATCCAATTAATAATAATAATAATGATAATAAATTTTACAAAATAATGAATATCATGAATACAGTTAAGGCAACTCATATTGTTTCGTAAAGAAACAGTGAGTAGATTACAAAGGTGTCGAAACAAAATGTATAAAAAGCAGTGAAATTCAATGAAAATAATGAATACAGTTAAGGGAACTCAAATTAATTTGCAAAGAAGCAGTAAGTACATTACAAAGATATCAAAATATAATTTAGAGATACATGAAGAAAAAATATAGGACTAAGCCGTAGGTACGAAGACCAAACTATAATAACAGTTGAGATTCTATGATCTAACGGATTTTTGAAATTCTTGAATAGTGGATAAATTCTATTAGAAGACGAGTGATGGCAGTGGTGAATTCCATTGATTTTGTACACCGAGAAGTATCAAGAGCGTCGTACATTTAGATGTCTTGCTTCAACTGCTATTATTGACCGTAAAGATAGCCAAAAGACCAGCTTCCTTTGGGGCCATTCCTACGAACACAACAAGTGTCGGATTAGAGCGATCACGTATCTTTCTTTTTATTGTCGTCGTACTTCTCGCTTTGCCGGGCTAATAAGCACTGATGGAGTTTACACAAACCCGTGTGCTATCGACTGTAAAAAGAAAACCTCTCCTTGCGCAAAAGACTCTTAATGCTATTGTTCCTTTTAAGTGTCTTTTAAACGCTCTAAGCCCTTGAATCCTTTGATGTTAGTTCCCTCGAGACGGAGAAATAGTCCCTCTTCTCTTTCGGGTACTTCCCACACAATAGTTTTTTAATTGTTCCTTCTTACCCTTTTCTCGCGAGAGCGCAAACTTCTCTCATCTTATTCTCTCACGATTTCATCTTCAGTTCTTTTTTTAAATGTCAACAGTTTATCTCTGTAATAAGCGGTCTCGGGATTTGCTCATAACGGGTCGTGTAAACATCGATTAATAGTCTTCTTAGGAGGGACTTAAAACATAATCCTTAGTACTGTAGTTTTAATATTATCTTTTAGAGAGAACTATTTTGAATGTATGCATAGGTTGGAATCATCTTCAAATGTGGTTATAATAACCAAGCAAAAGTTGTCTCAGTCGTGGTTTGAACTCTTGACTGACTATCACAGGGCATGGGTTCGAGTCCCGGGCACGACACAAGTCTGTTGTGGAAAGACAATAATATAGGTTTACACCCTTTCACCCAAGTGCTAAATGGGTATAGGTACCCGTAGAAAGGCAGGGATGCTGTAATCACCGAAATCGGTATTAACCTATAGGTAAAGTCGGTGTACTATTGGAGCGCCTTGAGCACCTTGTGTGGTGGATAATGCGTTATAACAATATCCAATCTTATAATTACAATATTACTATGTGGAACTGTAAAGTAATATCAATTCTCACCAAAAAACACATTCTCCTAGAGATGAGAGTAATTAAAAAGCATGCGGTTCGTTCCACTTTAGAACGAATATTTTCTTGAGAAATGTGATTTCAAAACACAAGAGATGATAATTTTCACAAGCAATTTGTAAACTGTTAGTATATAGTACGTTAGATAATTTTGTTATTTTAGCTCTTAATAGGAGGGGGGTTCATTATCCTTTCCCTCTGTGACTTCTCCTTTTTCGTATTTGTTGTTGTTCGATGTAATTGGTCAAAATGTTATGTACATGGTTCTACGTGAATCATATCTTGATAATTCCATGAGTTCACAAGTTATCTAATAATAATTAGAGATAAGTCTAGCGAATGATGTTTACCTTTGTCACCTTTTCAACTAAATGCAGAAGCTACACCCAATGTGATGACAACGAAACGATCAATAGATTAACCAAGGTGTATTTTCGCTTCTTCAAATTGGGATATACAGGTGCTACCCTTTGATGAGAACAACGGTGGCGAGAACGTGAGAAAAGTAAGGAAAAATTAAACGGAAAGTAAATTTTATTTCGATATACAAAAGGACAGTGATTTCACTAGAAACCTTTCAATAATATGGTTTGACCAGAGGCAAAATGAGTGCATAATTGTTTCCACTTTCAATTTCCCTATGCTAAAATATATTCCATTAACAGGAGATTGGCAAGGATTAGGAACATACATTAACAATGCATGATAAAATAAGACTAAGACAACAAGACTATGACTCACCTAACTTCGATCAGGGCGCCCGCACTATAGGCCCGGTCACACA
>BEXV01000061.1:88089-129408 GCA_003118195.1 Hemicentrotus pulcherrimus | reverse complement strand
CCCGGACAACTACCGCAGATTAGTATACCACTAGGACAAATTGTCCCTTATAGCTACCTCTGCGATGAAAGTATAACCTATAGGAGATCATCCTTTTGTTGATACCATGGAGTTTTTAGAGATGGAAACACCAACTGGCAACACATTATTCCGAGCAGCTGCCGTTTTCTATGGTAGTACCATATCATTGGAAAACTTGAGTAGTGATTTTTGTCACAAAGAAATATCCCCAATATTTCACTTTTTATTTGAACGAACAAGGGAAAATCGAACAGATGATAAAATATGCATACAAATGCTGCTTATGTCAAGAAATGTGCTTACATTGTATGATAGCAGCTGTAATTTGTGAAAAATAGTAAAAATTCACAGTCCTAAAACCTGCAATTTGACACTTTTCCGTTTACTTGCGGCTCACGAAAATTAAAAGTGAATATGTTCATGTACAGTTCTTTATGATGTTATATGTCAGGTTAGTGCCCACACATGCCCAGTCGAGTAATTTTGATTAATATTTCAGAAAAAATAACACAATTTTTCATCAATCTTCAACAATGTTACCGAGTCAATTTAAAAGATTCTCAAGTTCAAGGAAAGCAAGCCTCATTCCTCGACATACCTATGAACATAACGCAGATGTCCTGGGCTGTATTATGTATTCTTTTGTCGAACAAGTAGGATCAATATTGTGATATTTAACACATTTCATTTCAGTCCAGTAGTGTGATATGAAATATTTCTTTCTCATAGTACTTTTTTGCCGTTGATGTACTTGTTACCAAAATTGTTGTTGATGAAAATTATGTTGTTCTTGTTGTTGTTCTTGTTGTTGTTCTTGTTCATGATGTTTTTCTTGTTTATATAGTGGTGGTGGTTTGTTTGTGTGCTTTTTCCTTTTGAAGGGCCGGTTCATATCGTCTAGTTGTCCGGAATCCAGATCGTCGGCCACGTAAAAGATCCCGAAGCTTAAATAGAACCAACAACGAAATTAAAATAAATGGTAGGAATTCAAACGGACAGTGGACAAGACAAAGCAAGTATAAGGGCAAGAGGAAGAGAGAGAGAGAGAGAGAGAGAGAGAGGGGGGGGCAAAGTGAGAGAGAAAAGAATGTAAAAAGAGGGGGTGGTGAGAAATAATAAATAATGGGAAACGCAGGTGTTTGATTGTGTTTTTGCGTGCAGCGTGTGTGAGTGTGCATGCGGCATTAGACAGAGACAAACAGAAAGACAGAAATTAATGGAAATGGTGTCTTTATGATATTAGATGATGACTGTGTAAATCAAAGAGAGATAGAGAGAGAGAGAGAGAGAGAGAGAGAGAGAGGAGCAATTATTTATAGCTAAAGTGGGAAACAGTTGGGAAGGTAAACCCTGCAATGATAAATGCACGACACATGTGTCTACTAAACCAGCCCTGGAGCAAATTGCGCAAATTATTCCCATATTTTCATAGATTGAAAGTGAGATGATATTCATGGAAAATGGATGAGTTAGTGATTTCAAAGCCCCGATGCACATTATACGGCTGATAGGGTTTGGGAAGGATTTCCCCTTATCTGTATAGCATAGAGAAAGAAAAATGATGAAAAATCATATTTTATTATAGACAGCACTTAAGATATTCATTTATTCATAAAGACGCTAAAACCATCCCCGACGCTATTATTTCTGACTTCATTATAAAGACACTCGGTCAATTAGTAGTCTGTCTTAGGGACACACACGTAGGATACACACGCACACGCACATCTATCAACTGGGGTATGAGATATCAATATAATCTACGCAATTGACTAAGTTAATGTTAATTTTCTAGATTTCCTTAGCACACTATGCAAGTATCCCCAATTGTTCATTAGCATCGATTTTTACTGCTGCTAACAGATCTGATCGCTTTATTATTCAAAATGATCTTGACGAACTAAAATCTCGAATAATTCAGAGACAAAAGAGATATGTTACGAGTATTTTTCCAACCATTTCCTTTCTATGCTTTTTGTTACCTAACAAGCTTTGCATTAGACAGGCTCCTCCATGATATGGAATGAATAAAGATTGAATAGCATTAGTCTCTGCATCTCAAAAATAAATGGATATGCAAAAGGAATACGATTTATGACGTTCTTATATACTAAATGAATGACGGATGAGTCAATTACGTACACATAAAACTGATTAACTATTTGTTTCCGTGAATAAAGAACTAAACCAACAAAAAGGATTATAAACACGCATGAATAAATAGTTAATTGATACATTACACTCATGCAATGGTTATTTCCTGAAGTTTAAACAACTTTAATTTGAAAACAGCATTCGGTAAAAACTTTGAAGATACAAATACAAAAGATGGCTTGGCACCTTATTAGATGATTTTGAACTCGTAAAATGAAATACTCTGTCAATAAAGTGAAGTTTGGACATGTATTCTTGTACAGACCGAGACTCATATCAGTTATTTGAAGTCATACCCAGGGGAGGACTAGGAACTCTATAAAGAGACCAGGACCTGATCACCAAACGACGATTAAAATGATGGTCGGGGTTCAACGACCTCGTTGAAACAATGCAGTTCACTATCGTTTAGCTTTGTTATTTTATTGTAATCGGAAAAGGTTGGATTATAATTATTATCTTTCGTTGTTTTGAAAAGCTTGTGCAACCTTTTCTGTGTGAGTTTAATGTTCATTTCAGTTTAAAGCAGATAGACTGTGACCATTTCTATGCAAGACATGATGTCAGAGATGTTACATAATCGAATAGTCTAGATTATTTGTTCCAAATATCTTTGGAACCATTTTCTGTGAATTCAATGCTCGCGTATCAATTTCAAGCAGAAGAAGATGTATTCATTTGTACATTCATTTCTATGCAAGTTTTGATAAACAAAATCCTTTTTTAGGAACCGTTTATGCTAGAAATATATTAGATATCTCGTATTTTACCTTCTTTTCATTTGAAAGTTTTATACTTCTGCCGAGCGAATGGTATCCACAGTTATTAGGTAATTACAAGTATTGCTTTGAAGGAAAAAAAATGTGTTGCTCAACTTGCTCGTGAAAGCTTCCTGTGTTCATTTGCTTCTCAATATCCTTACTATGCATCATGTCGATGAACTGCTGATTGTGATTGACTACCAACTCCATGATGCTTTATTCAACTAAAAGACATAAACAGATTAAAATTTAAGATAATATAGGTATGCTCCTAATGAAGAAAAAAAAGCTGAATTGGCATTGACAACTGCTGTTCAGTTGTATATTAACTTCGTTTGCTTTCATATTTCAATATGATAGGTTTTCTCAAGTATGGTGGTAAAATAAACATTTTAGAACTTTATTGATTGGTTTGACTGATACTCTTTTATTTTTCATGTAAATCATCAAAAACATATGCATTTTTAACATGCATAGTCACATCAAATTCTACATATACAAATTGTGTCGTCATAAGCATAGTTGAAGCTGATAGCCTTATCATAAATTAAAATAAGGAAACAAAATTCATACATATTATTTTATAAACAATGCATAATGGAGAGTGGATGGCCAACAAATAAAATGAAAGACAGAGCTTGAGAGAGAAAGTAAGAGAGGGAAAGGGCGAGGGAGAGTTGCATTCAGATAGTATCAAGTGAAAATGTTAAAGTCTGTGGATACAAAGCAGCTTGTTAGATTCTTGGCAACTGAGATAAAATGATAGGTACAAGTAAATTCCGATGTATGGATACCAATGTCACAGATAGAGGTAATATTAATAATACAAAAAATGTTTTTATAATAATAATTAGAAAATAAGTTTAAGGCCTGATCAAATCCGACCAACAACGATATCGGGAAATGAAATGCACTTATTCAAACAAAATGATGCTTTCCCGGATCTAATAATAACGTATGATAAGTTGTACATTTGTTTACCTGAAGAAACACCTTATTATTTATGATTTTATTCATTCATTTATTTATTTGTTCATTTAATTTTTTTTTTTTTTAATTTATTTGTTATTTATCTAGTACACACAAATTACTTTGCAAAGATGGCCCTTCAGTTCTACTATACGATTGAAATACAAAACAAAAACAAAATAGTAAAATATTGCAATACATAACAAAACAAAAGAGGAGAAAAATAAAAACTTTGAAATATATATATATACATCGATACATGGAAAATATATTTCAGTTACTTGATGTTATCATTTCTACATTTTCTAAGCGTTTTGAATATTCGTTTTTTTTATGCAAGAAGCTCTTTGTTAGCCGCTCGACTTTGTAGAGTATCCAACAACCTGATAAAACTGTTTGTTATTAATTTCATGAACTACATTGCTGAAACTCTCTAGACGGCTTAACACTAGATACAAACTAACAGCATACATATTTGCCTTCATGAATATTGCCCAAAGGTAGCATATCACAAATCTTATAGCTCAAACCTAAAAATAAATCCAATCATCTTCAAGAACAGTAAAATTGGTCGAGAAGTTTGAAGCGACTTTAAAAAGGCAAAGCTGTTATGATATACAATGAATCAGATTTACAGCTAAAATCAGTGGACAGAAAAGTGCAGCCACTTCAACCAGTGACGTCATCCAACATCCCGTCTCCGGGCAGACTGTTTTGGTGAGTGACAGTCTGGAATGATCTTTAACGTCGGGCGGGTTCGCCGATCGCAAAGCGACTGCTCCCCGGAGCATCTGGCAAAACTTCCATGGGTCTCCCGTTGATCATTCTCGAGCCGATCCTTGGAGAGCAATACGAAAAAAAAAGAACAAAACATCCACTTTATCATCGGGTATTTGGAAATGTCCGGACAACAGCTAAAGATTTAGAACGGGGATACCACCTCCTGCCAACGGTAAGAACGTGGGGGATTTCCTCCAATATTGTGTTTATAATTACTGCAACAAGAAGAGAAAATGAAATAAGGATAAAAAAATTATTAAGTAGTAGAATGAAAAACAAGTAAATAAGAAGACAGTGATAGGAACATAACTATTATACAGGAGTAGGAAGACATTCTAACCTTGCAATGAACTGGCATTATAAGCAACGACCCCCCCCCCCTCAACAACAACAAAACGCGGGGGTTGCGTTGGAAACATGATGACTTAGCTAGTAAAAATCACCAAGGAGTTTTGATATAACATTAAAAGCTTTATAAAGGTCACAGAGTATGCATAATAACTGGATAGTTCGTTTACAACTATAAAGAAAAGTACCTGCGTCTCCCCCTCCCTCTCTCTCTAAATGGGAAATGCCTGCACCCTCCCCTCGTGTTGAAAAACACCCCGGCTTCGCCAGGGGAGCCTAACACCCATCAAATCAGAATACATCGGCGCGAACAATCAATATAATACCGACGAGCTGTGAACGTTTGCATCCATGGGGGAGAAAGGGTAATGGCCCTGTGTCGCGATCGGACGGGATAAATAAAAAAGAGGAGGTTCCCTGACGGCCCCCATGGGGTTACGGGGGCGCATGACCGCGCGGCCCTTCACTTCCAGCCCCCTACGAAATGTAGGTCAAATTATTGGATGTCTCCGAAGACTGGTGCAGTTGTGTGATGTACTTTCGAAAGCTGTTCGGGTAAAGAGCTGTATTGAGTAACTTTTAGACACTTAGCTCATGAATTTGACATTCCAAGGCTTTCGAATACAGGATTGCTAATAGCGAAAGCGAATGTTCGAATTATGTCAGCAAAGGAGAGAGAGGATGATAGAGAGAGAGAGAGAGAGAGAGACAGACAGAGAGAGAGAGAGAGAGGATGTGCATATAAAAAGAGGAGAAATGATTTAAGAAAAACTACTAGAAAATGAAAATGGGAGAAAGTGGAAGGAGTAAGATCTACAATGTGTTTTAAAAGAAGAAAAAAAAAAGAGATGCGAAATAGAAATATCAGGACTGTTAAGCGAAAACGAGGAAGCGAACACTGCTGTATTTGTCGATTTCTCTTTGTCCGTGTGTCTGTCTCTGCATGTGTCTGTGTATCTCCCATTGCCTTTGTCCCTCTGTCACTCTCTCTCTCTCCCTCTCTCTCCCCTTTCTCCATTTACCTCTCTCTCATTCTTCTCTATTATGTTTTCGTCAAAGCCTCTCTCTGATTTCATATAATCTAAATATTCTTTCTCTACATTTCATTATCTTTCATGCACTTTTCTGACACTATCTTGCACTCATTACCGACAACCGATGAAATTAAATACTGCGCTCTCATCTTTATTTTGGTTATGTGTTTGAATATATCTCTCATTTTTATCCCTACCCCCGCTATCCCTCTGCATTACCGCTTATAACTATCCATATACAGTATCCAACAAAAGAGATAACACACCAGACAAAATGTTGAATACTTTAATATGACTTTTTACAACAGTGCACTAAATACACAATCTATAACGCAATGATAGTGTTGGCATTCTGTGATACATTTCTAGGTACGATTTAAAAAGTGCAGCAGACTGAAGAGTTACATTGTAATATTTATTTTCTGGCGTTTTCCCCCTCTTTTTAAAGAGAAGGTTGAGTTCTGGGAAGAGGTGAAAAATAATTTGTGAGCGTTATCATTCTTATTATGCAAGTGTGGAAGAACATCAGAAGACATGTTCCCTAAAAAGCATGGCTCTTCAAATGCCTTCATATTCTAAATATGTCATGTACGTCGTAAAACTCGGGGGTAGGTTTTTTATGCCACGTGTTCGTGTAGTCCCATATACATCTTTCTGTGTACAGTGTTTGTAACTTTACCAAGACTTGGCCAGTTTCTTATCATTCTGATAATTTCAGAACCTTGCAATACACACAAATTCTTATATGCTAGATGATCAACCTTTTCTGGTCGATTCCACACCGTTTCTTTCATGCAATCGCATGACCAGAACTCAACTTCATCTTTAAAGGCGCGTACCAACGTTTTTTTGGATACTGTATATCTCTTGATATCGTTCTCTTTCAAAGCATTATGCTTCATTTAATACCTTCTATTGAATTGACTTGAGAAGCATTAGGAATAGAACCACACAAAAAAAAAACACATGCCAGGCTGTGGAAATTCGCTGCTTTTTATGCACGTACATGACTTTCTATTGTCAGCCACAGACTTCCAATTGATCAAAGATTTGAAGTTTAGACACGTTCTTCGCAAATTGAGCTGCAAAATAGAGAGATTAAACGTCTATTTGGGAGAAGAAAGCTGTGTTGCCAATAGTCGACATAATGGAAACTTCCACTTATCTTCCACCATTCTGTTGATGGCTAAAAGGTGCGAAAATTAATCTAAATAGCCGGCTCCTTCTGGTAGTAAACTCCCAAAACATCAACCTAATATCTATATTGCTCACTGTGAGCACGACGTGGGGTTATCTCCGCAAGATTTTCACAGCGTTCTCACGTTTCTATAAATGTTTGATTATTTTAATCATCTATCGCCAGATGAAATTCGCTTTTATCGGCTTCATCATAATTATTTTAAGGGGCATATAAAATGACGAGAATCTATTAACAAAATTGAAAAGAACTAACACGTGCTATAAATCGTCATCACAAGATTTTTAAAACTTATTATATCGATAATAGTGAAGACAAAAGTCGTTCGAAAGAAAAGATTAAAAAGCACTTAATATTATGAACTGTGTTTGAGAAATGGGGCAAATATCGGGAAGGGAGTGCCATCGCATAAATTCTAATGTTTTCCAGCTTGTATTTTTGTTTCGTAACTCCGTTGCCATTTGATATCAGCATGGAATGTGAGCTTGGAATGTTGTGAGTTTTTTTTTTCTTGTACAACTTTGTTTTTTTCATACATATTATTTGTCTTGATCTGTCACAATACATCAGATCCGTTAAGTAAATAAGATTTGGCGTTGCAGGAGGCATTGATAAAATTAATCTAAATAATTAAGCCTATAACTAGAATTCAAATTTGTTTTCTTGTAAGGTCAGGGAGTCAAAATTGTCCCTCACATTTTAAATCAACAAAGTGCATTTTTGTTCTATTTAATCAGTCTTATTGCGTACTTATGATAAAAATTCACATCTAATCGCTTTATTTCGATCAATTATTAAATATAAGAATTGTAGTGATACCTTAAGGCAATATTGGTCTATAAGTTTTTGAAAAGGAACACCATATCGCCAGCCACCCAGCATGCCCCCGGAGCTGTGTCCAGGTACATCACTGGAAACGAGGGTCATGGTCACATAAAAGCAAACTGTTGTTTTTTGTCCGCATCCCTAGAATAAATTGTCATCCAATAACTTAGTAGCTGATAGAAAATTGTGATTTATTTCATGGAAGTGAATAGCATTTACCGACGGATGAGCTTTTAGATACAAGATAAATGTTTGCATTCATTTTTATGTTCTGTCTGTTTATTTGTTTGTTTTTCTTGAAAACTTCGTTTCAAGTATTATTATATATATTATTAAATACGTCTGGAATGTATACATCTGCCAGACCAACAATCTAGGCATAAATAATAGTACAGAAGCATGACATGATTATACATGTATTCGTAAATTATATTTTTATTGACTATGATTAAATTGATTTTAAATAAGGGTCCCCTCTTTCTATCACTCTCTTCTCTCTCTCATTCTTTCTCTCTCTTTCTTTCTCTATCTCTCTTCTTCTTCTTCTTGTTCTTTTTCTTCTTTTTCTTTTTCTTCTTCTTCTTGTTCTTTTTCTTCTTCTACTTCTTCTCTCTTTCTCTTCTTTTCCTCACTCTCGCGGTAATTTCAAGGGTTGCTTGGCCTAGCTGGCTTGATGTAGTATATGGCTTTTTTTTTCTTCTTCTTCTTCATCTCAGAAGGTGATTCATAAATATTAAATGCTCTTCTCAGAGTTTATATCTAAGAACACACAGTTGAAGAAAATCCGTAAAATGTTTCGGCTGGATTGTACATATACACAAAGGATGCACTGGTCATCGTAATCGCTGAAACCACAGCATCATTTCCTATAACTTGCTAATGGAGTAAATAAGATTAATTTTGTTAACGTTTCTATGAATGCAATCTGCATCTGGCCATCACCAGGGTCATCGTAACCACTGTTGTCGTGGTCACCATCATTGTCATCATTATCTTTGGCATCATCATAATTTATTATCAATGGACCTTGGAACCTTAAGGTATATACATCTTTATAAATGGGTTTAAGAATGTAGCCAATGAGAAGCGTCAAAATGAATCACGTGTGCGTGCATTATCAATTGTTACCATATACACGAGAAATGCATTTTGGTGATAACAATCGTCAATTTCTCGACGTTATGCTCAACATTATGCTCAACATTAGAACAATTTAAGAGTAAACTTAAGACCTATTTTTTCAATATGTAATGTAATGTAATCATATTTTGTTTGTTAAACTCTAAAGCGTTATGTAAATATTAACTATTATTATTGTATCATTGTCATTGGGAATTTTCTATTATAATTATGTATCATGTATTATATTGTTGTAATTTGTAGGTTTATATTAATTAAATTTTATCTGTTAAGCGCTTAGAAACTCTGTATTAAGCGCTATATACATGTAATTCATTATTATTATTATTATTATTATTATTATTGTAGAGCCATCTTCTAACACAAAATTAATACATGTTTTTAGGTCGTGCATAAGTGATATGCACTACACTTCGTTACGTCACAATGAGACGGACAATAAACTAGACAAAACTCGTTCATTATCCTACTGTGACTTTACCCTGCGTGCAGTGCATATTCACAAATGCACTCGCAAACATGTAATTTTTTTTTTTTTGTAATAAAGCTTAATTTATCTCGAGCCTAAAAATCGAAAAGAGCCGTTTTCAGAGAAGAAGAAAAATATCCTTGACATTGGATGTTTTAGCTAAATCTGTATCCCAAACGTCTCACTGCGCATGAGTGAGAATTGTTTTACTCAATGAATTTGTAATGAGCATAAAATTCAATCATACTGTTACGCATCACGTGATCTTGCTTGCCTCCATGATGCGTACACGCTCGGATGCATGCTTTCAATAAATGTGGCGCGTGGCGCTCTTGGCGTGCGGGCAAGCCCACACTGCCGATGTTTCGTAGCAGAGATATTTTGCTGCCGCTAAGCACAATCTTTAGCAGTTCTTGTGCATTCAAACCGTAGATTCTATATCATCTGATCAGACAAAATTATCATTTAAGTCTTGGGTCTGGAGTATCGGGGCAATGGTATTAGAGAGGGAGAGGAAGGTGGGGAGAAAGAGAGAGAGAGAGAGAGGGGGGGAGAGAGGTGGAAGAAAATGTATTTAGAGAAACGGGCTAAAAACAAATATTTAGAGAAACGGGCTAAAAACAAATATTTAGAGAAAGAAGAGAGCTAGAACAAAGGTAAAACTGTGAAGAACTGAGTGAAGTTGCGAGATGCTGCGATAGAAAAATGTAAATATAAAGAGGGGGATATGGAGAAAGAGAGAGAGAGAGAGTGAAAGAATGTGTGGAGGAAGAGAGATAAAAGAAATGGAAATCAAGAAAGAAAGAGAGAGAGAGAGAGAGAGAGCATGGGAGATCATTTACCACTGATAAAATGCGATCCCGTCAGTGCACAACCTCGCAACGCTCGATATACACATCTAAACGGTGACAGTGTGGACAAGCTGCATGACATCTGTCGGTTAAAAGGGATCATTTATTCATCACTTTTTCGCACTCACTAGATGTCATTCTGTAGCGCCAATACCATCGCATTCAGCATCCAAGCGAGAAAAAACAATGGTAGATTGATTCAATTTGGAAGTGAATCTCACGAAAGGTTAATAGGAAAGGTGCGAAAGAGCAACAGTTTTGTTTTCTGAAAAAATAGATCAATTTTTTATTTAAAAATAAAAAGAATGTCTAAACCTTTAATTTCGAATGGATTAATGTATTGTAGTAATGTTGCCAATAATATTATACATCTCTTGCTTTAGTATTATCAGGGCGATATAAGTTAAAAATATTAATGGTATTATTATTTATCCATTATTCCATTAAACTACATGTATTATCATTATTGATTGTACTCTTTAAAAATACCCAGTAGTGGACTGTTACAACAAAATGTGGCATCAGAACTTGGTCAACAGTTCTAATCTAGTTATACTGATATAGAACACTTAAAAGTGTCGTCCTTTCTACGGAGATTGCTTCTGTTAAATTATTCCACCAGGGGGTGTTTCATAAAGCTGTTCGTAAAGTAACGCATGACTTTACGAATGACTTAAATATGAAGTGCCAGATGGGATGCTGAGTCATTTTTAACTGCATCAACTAAAGTTGAACTGTGCAGATGTAGATTAACATTCGTATTATAACAAACATTTTTAATGCAAAGTATATTTTTTGCCATAATTTAAATAAAGTAATTGGAAATATAGTCACACTATGTTAACACATCAAGGCAAACTTTTGGCATCCTATCTGGCACTTCATATTCAAGTAATTCGTAAAGTCATGCGTAACTTTACGAAATCTTTATTAAACACCCCTCTGGTATTACATGTAAGATTCCTCACCAATTATCTTATCTGGCGGGTGTTTCACAAAGAAACTTAACTCTAAGTTAGACCTAACAATAATAGAAAGCCGTTAGCATCTTTGAAATATGTTGTTGAAGTTATTTAAAAAGGCATATATGTTGATTTAAATCAATTCATATGTTCTATTATCAATGAGATATCATGCTTTTGATGTTGAATTCATGAAAAGTCTAAACTACTTGAATTTTTCCTTTTGAATATATTTTATTTTAAGGCTACAAATGGCTCTACATAATGTTTCAGTCCAACTTTGAGTTAAGTTCGACTTAGGATATTTGTGACCCCNTACTAGATTGAATATATTGGCCGGGTCCATTTTGATGAGGATCATAGACTAATTCTGATTAACAATTACCTTGTTTTCATTGATTAAAAAGCTGTGAAATGTGTAATGACATTACTGTAATTAGCACTAAATATCTAAATAGAAATATTTTCACATTCGACTTTGATGGCAAGGTTATCGTTTAGGTATATCGTTTTAATGATGTTTTCCAATAAGCAACACCATTCCTTTCAGTAGCTTTAGCAGACAGTAGAGGCATTATCGAGCGATCGATACCGGATCAATAGCAAAGCGCTGAGATAATTTCGTGGTGATAACGTTAGCGATTCATAATCGGGTTATATGGAACGCCTGAAATTAAAACAGCCTTTTGTGGGCTTTTTTGTAATGGGTTCCATACTAAATGGAAGTGAAAGAGAGCTCTTTTCGGGTGCGTCATAAAAGGACCCACTAATGGGTAGGTGTTAAAATGTAATGATTTGTTTACGAGTGGGCATTAGCTGTTAATGAGCGAACATTTAGCCGCTGGATACCTCGCAATGACAGAAGGTTTAACCATGTGAGATGATTTTGTCAAAATAGTAATCTTGCCCAGTACAGGGATGAAAATAATAATGATATTACACCAACATTTTTCTGGCGTCATATTAAACGTGTACTCAAGTATAAGGCTTACTTTTATATTTTTTTGTTCGGCTATTCATTCCATTTTCTTTTCGTTTCATGTTCTTTGCTTTTTTATAATTATAATTGTTTCTCGTAAAGTGCTTTACAAGTTACAAAGTATCCGACCAAAGCGCTCACAATATCGTTATTGTATATTAACACATTATTCATGAAATAAATGGAAGTAACTGCAGATAAGTCCAAAATCTAACATTCTTGCTACCGTCCTCATGAAAGTAAATATGACTTTTACACACATCATCTTCATCATAATCTGAATTAGTTATTGAAACTTTCGTGAAAAGTATCCAGATAGCTAAAATTGGAAGCTTCCTTGTGCTTTATGTTGTACTTCAAAGTAGAAAACAGAAAGAAAAAAAACTGAAGCCGATTGGAAGAAGATAATATTTAGTTCATCTCTGAATCTTCTATTTGTCTTTTATCCCTCTTAAATAAATGGGTTCAAGACTTCAAAACACTATATACAGAATACTACTTATTCGATTATGTTTGCCGAAAAGTGTTACTGCACTTCTGTTAATACTCACACGTTGGTCGGAGCGAACGAAACGAGTCAGACGACAACTGGGAATCGTTTTGCTTATCATCTAGCTATCACAACATCGCTTGTCTCAGTTGTGGTATCATCATGATGATGATTATAGTTGGGGCTCCTCCGTGGAGAACCACCTCTTCTTCAATACCGGCAATTATCTTTATTCTTGTAATTGTCTCTTGTGTAAATTTGTCGATTTCGGGCAGCGGGTCCGGGCGCAAGCCGTCTAGATGTGAAGCACTCCGATTATTTGCTCAAGGAAAAAGTAGTTTGACCAAAAATCGTCATAATTACGATAATTACTTGATTGATGAGATTATGATACGTATTTGACGAGAAAGCAATTGCCAGAGAGAATAACTTCACAATGTTGCTCGCGTCAATGAAAGCGAGAATTGGGTGGACGATCAAACATAGTTGTGTCTGATTTCGTGTTTGACAATGATCTGCGATTGACAAATATTATTGCGATTTATCGTTCCATAAAAAGTGTGTCTACCTTTTATATTTTTCTTTCCATCTGGTGTACAGAAATAGAAGTGGTTGTGGACCATAAAACTTTTAATGTTTTACATATCGACGATGTACTGTCAATTTTAGAAGATAGCTTTTACGACTATACCTTATTGGATATTTAGATTTGGTTTACGTTTTTTTGATCAGGTGCTATATACCCCAACATATAAATATTCTAATGGACAAACACAACTTAGTACGCAGAAATACCTATAGGCTGATGACATCAATGTATTTTGACTCAGCTGCAAAAACTATTTCACAGTGTGAACATGACTCATACAAAATCGAACATCTTTAATATCACCAGCTAAAACAGAAATCAAAACGAACAGAAAATCGTTTTGGAAATGTTCAGATAAGGTTTATCTTCATATTTAGACAATTAATGCCACGTATCTTTCATGTTCCCAATTTACGGTCTAACTCCAGATCTGGATGAATCAAAAGTTATTCAGAAGTTTAGTATTTGAATCTTGCTCGAACAATCTTCTTTCATAATTGTAGTGTGAAAAACGTGACTTTAACAACAGGCAGAAAATCGTCTTCTATTGACCAGGCGATCTTTGCTTATACAATGTACTTTCTTTGATTCTTCACAAGAAGTGGACCAAGAAATGAAAAGGGAAATAAGATGAGAAAACGTTTAACGATGCACGTGCATTTTTTGACCGGATGACAATGCGGCACTTGAACTGTATTACCATAGGTGTACTCGCTGTACCGTACGGGTATTGGCGCCCCGATCGCTTTGATATGCCGCCGTTGATAATCTGCTCAAATGGGCCGCTTTCTTTAGGTTCTAGATAGGACCAATTGCTGGAAACAGAAGAAACGATTGAGGCCTATTCAGGTGGCCTAAATGATGAAACAACCCGAATATTTCAGAGGGCCAGGTCTTACCTCAAGTGGTTTCTTTTGGTAGGGTGAAGTAGCGGTTCAAAGATGAGTAACGGAAAGTAGTTAAGATGCAATTAATATGGAAATGCAGCCATTTGTGTTGGAAGACCATGGTCCGGGTTGGCATTCGATTGGTTCCAGACTCCGACATCGAAATAGGAGATTATAAAGCCTGTCTAGCGCACAATTAAACACAAGATGGTCAAACAACGAGAAGTTAATACAGAGGAGAATATGACAATGTTTCATCGTTCAGCATCGTTTCCTTTGTAATTTAAAATACAGAATATTGGGTGATTCGTTGGGGCATAACTGAGCCAATCATTTGTAACCGCCCTTGTCTACACATCTTGAACAACGTACATTTCAAATTCAGGGGAGCCCAATGATTCTGTAAAAGAGGGAGGGACGCGTTTGAAGAAAAAAAATCCCTCTATAGGGTTCCAGACTTGAAAGAAGGAAAAAGAACTCAAATAAGAGGCACCTTTTGGTGTGGTTTATTGACAGGTATGACAGATTGGGTTTTTAAAGGGGGGCTGTTCCCCTCATGCCCCTCATAACCCTTCAAATTACCCCTGAATCCGTCATCATCTTAGTAGCAAGATAACCAATTAAACAAAACTGACTTCCGAGTGAAAATATTTCTCGAAAGAAAATAAAACTATATAGTTGATAACATTGCTGTTATTTTGCCAGGGTGCAACATCCTAATGGATGCAATAGTGCAAAGGAAGGAAAACTAATATATTCTATGCATTTTATAATAGGTGTAAACAAAATCAGCCACTTCCATTTTCACGGACAAAATATCAAATACCATTAATAACCTAATCTTCCTTAATCCAACACTCAAGGCTAGAAATACGATAAATCGTGGGCATTAACTTAGGAAGCAGTTTAAATGGAGTCAAGAAGAAAAAAAGGCGACAGGAGAAATCTTTAAATTAATTGAAAACGTTAAATTGGATACGGTGCTTCTAAATAGAGATTTGACTAGTTTTATGTGACTTTATTCGTGTTATTTTCGTTTAGTATAACTGCAGAGGATATGTTTGTGAAACATAAAAGAACATTTCGAAAATAGAAAAAGTGAAGGGAAGGAGGAAATAAAGAGGATGAGTGAAAAGTAATCAAACTTTAAGAAATAATATTTTCGTGTCTTGTATTTCTACAAAAGGTACACCATGATCACAGGGGAAGCCACGGTACAGATTTTGAAATAAATGTAACTTTTTGCCGTTATATTTTCTACCAATCGACTCATCAGTCGTAGTAGTCGTAGTAGTAGAAGTAGAAGTAGAAGTAGTAGTAGTAGTTGTTGTTGTTGTTGTTGTAGTAGAAGTAGTAGTAGCAGCGGTTGTAGTAGTAGTATAATTATAATCATTATTATACCGAGTATCAAAACTACGAATGTTGTATTCATAAAAATGATAGCAGTATAAACTTGTATTACTCAACATGCTTATATTGCATTTACTAACGATTCTCATGTTCTAAATAGGTGTACATTAACATGTACTTGGATGCCAGAGAAGATTTTGTTTATAGATTTGTGTAGTCCTTTGCACTCGACACGGTATTACACTTATCAGTAGCTGCATAAGAATGGAATAAACACACACATTTCGTGAGATAAACTGCAATATAAACAACTCAAAATAAGTTAAACATTCAGAAAAATAATTATTTCACACTGGACAATAACGGTGATCACTTTACCGAAATACGTCCATCACGAGCTCTTGCAACGCATAAGAACATAATTATTTGCACATTTGTTCTGCTTTATATATTAATTTCGTTAACACAATTGCTTTTATAAATGGGAGATCTTATCGCTCTACATTAAATTCCGGTTAAATATTCCATGGTACTGGGTACACAAATATAAACTCTTTTAACATTTTCACTCTTGTTTGTGTCTTTCCCTAATGTAGTTAGGTTTTATTTTTTAATTCTTTATTGCAACCAAAACTTAAAGAGAAGGTTGAGTTCTGGGGAGAGGTGAAAAATAATTTGTGAGCGTTATTATTGTTATTATGCAAGTGTGGAAGAACATTAGATAAAAAATATTCCCTGAAAAGCATGGCTCTTCAAATGCCCTCATATTCTAAATATGACTAGTAACAGCTTCAAAATGAGACCTGATTTGTATGACACATGTTTGAGTAGTCCCATATACATATTTTTGTGTACAGTGCTTGTTACTTTACGAGGCCTGGGCCAAATTGCTTACCATTTTGATGACTACAGAACCTTGCAGTGCACACCAATACTTATAAGTTATATGATTCACTTTTTCTGATCGATTCCACACTGTTTCTTTACAATGCAATAGCATGACCAGAATTCAACTTTTTCTTTAAGGTCGGATCTCAATTACATGTACAAATAAAAATACAAACAGATGCATTGCAATGGTATAAATAATTTAAATTGCCTAGAGCTATCGTGATTCCACTTTGTGTAATTTGTAACTAGCAGAGTATTTTCAGAAGTCTAGTGTTTTTTTTTATTGTGGAGAAAATAGAAACTGTTTCTTTAATCCTCACATGGTTTTTGAGGATTACAAAAAAGACCTACAAATTTCGAATAGAGCCCACATAAACGGATAAATCTACTAATATCGACATGTCATCCTATTGGGAAATTGAAACTGTTTTTTAAATCCCTAAATGCATTTTACGGATTTAAAACGACCTGCAAGTTTCGAATAAAGCCATATATGGATAAATGCCAATCTGGCGCATTATTGAATTATTGTCTTATGTATATTGTTAAATATAAAATTGAGTTCGGGTCATGCGAGTGCATTGTTGACAGAAACTGTGTATAAATTATTACACAATGTACTACTAATACTGCTACTAAATATTGATCATTTTCTTATTTAGCCGGGGAAGCCTTATCAGCACCATTGCCGTTCCTTCTGATGGCTCTGCAATTATCATTACCCCAGAAATTGCCAGGTTTACATTTACACCTGGGTGGAGAGCGGGGGCGGCGGAGCGACTTCCAAAGTTTTTTTTTGAGGGGGGGCACCACTAAAAGAAGGACACCTACAAAGAGAAATCAAAGCGAAAATATACAATTTTGTAAATATTGGTAATGATATTGTAATTACATTATTAGGGATGATTTCAATATTTGTTTCTGTGTCTTTATGCACTTTACAAGAGATTGCTTATAAAAGGCCACTCTAACCAAAACGGGCTAAAACGGGAGAAAAAAAAGACATGTAGAATAATTTTTGACGGGGATTCCGAACATGTGTGAGGTCGCAGTGCGAAAAATTACATTTTATGAATAATAAAGCACCTTATACTGATGGGGTTAAAAGCACATTCTCATAACAGAAGACTGAAAAGACTTTTGATAAGTAACAAACTCATAATTATCATTACGAGCGAGCGTAGCGAGCGAGCATCGGGGGAAATTGCTATTAGCCGCTTGAAATTAGGGGCGCGTTTAATGATGAGAGGAAATGAGGACACATATCGAAGGGGATAAGATGCGTATTAGAAAAGAAAATGGGCACGTGTCAAAGTACATAGAGGGAAATTATCTGAGATCAAAACAGATCAACCTACAAAAAGAGGCACTCACCAGGGATGGCAATTATGAGAATAGGAAATGTGCATTTGTCGACGGAAAGGGGCCCTGTCAGAATTTTGTAGGGGCATTTAAAATAGGTTAAAAGAGGCATTTTAGAAAAGGGGAAAGGTCCCTTATTTAAAAGGAAAAGGGGCATGTATCATTCTTAAAAGGGAAATTACCAGAGGTGAAAATAGGCACTTAGAGCACATGAAAAGGGGAATTGACCAGATATTAAAAAGGGCACTTATGATAAAAGTAGAATGTACATTAGTTGAAAGAAAAGGGGTCCGATCAGTTTTTAATATGAGCATCTATCGGAGGCGCAGGGGGACTTATTTGAAGTGAGAAGGAGTAACTTCTCGTACTTAAAAAGGAGCATTTATGAGAAGGGAAAGGGCTCTTCTTTAATGGGGCACTGAATATTAGGAAAAGGCTCACTTCTTAGAAAGGAAACGGGGCACAATTGTGAACATAAGATGCGCTTATCCTATCCGAGTTGAACAAGGGGGTATTTATGAGAAGGAAAAGGGGCTCTTGTTAAAGTAAAAGGGGAACCTTTCAAATTTGAATAGGGGTATTATAAGAGGTGAAGGGGGCACGTAATTGTAAAGAGTCACTTACTTGAGATTAAAAGGGGCTTTTATGAGAATTGAAAATGGACACTTGTCGAGGGTAAAAGGGCACTTATCACAGGTGAAAAGGAGAAGGAGCATTTTTACGAAATAATAGGTCACGTTTCCTATGTAGAATGGGGCACTTCTTAAAAAGTCAAAGGGGCACTTTTCATATGTAAAACGGAGCACTTCTGAAAAAGAGGGGCCGCCTCTATTAGAGAGTAGCAAATGTAGATAAAAGTCTTGCCAAAAGACGTTTAGCGCCGGGTTGAGATTTGAACCCTCAATTATTCTGGGATTGAGAATAAAGTGAATTCATTACTTTACCACGACACCTTCACAGTAGATCGAGTGCTGTGGTTTTTTTTTTTCTTCATGTAGTCATGTAGTTGCATTTTAAAGTATCAGTCTTCTTCTAAACACAGGAAATAATTATAATATGTGATTAGAAATTACACTAACTTCAATTTTTGCCAACACCTATATTCGTTCACTTCGACTACATCATAATTAACCCAACTCCCTTAATGTCTAGTTAATTTCATGAATGTGTATTTCTATTATTGTTTGTGTAACTATATGTTATGGTCGACATGATTACATGATTTTACATTTAAATCTGTACACACACAAATTGCGGCTAATTCTTTGGCCACGATGAAATTTTATTAGGAAACCATTTTAAATCAACTCAATTATAATTTGATTCCTCTCCGTTTCTCTTTTCTTTCTAAAAGAACCAATTTTACATTTCCACTTTTAATTGAATCCATAATCCTCATCGATTGCGTAGATCAAGAAAAGCTTGATACAAATCTGGACTAAAAATGTACGAACCTCAACATTTATTAACCTATATCAAATGCGGTAATCCTAACCTTAAGTAGAATATGGATTTCATGTCTTAAAGATACGCTTTCAAACTTAGTGTAAATCTCTTGAAAGACCTTCCCTTCCCCATAATCCAGCGGTGGTGTCTGCAATTTGGGTAGATCCGAGAATTAGTTCGCATTAGAAAAGTTGTTTGATGAAATAAAGAATATATATAGACAAAATCCGAAGAGTTATACAAAAAAAAATACAAAACGAGTAAAGATCTTTTTAAAAATAAGAGTAAATTTATAATTATTTATTGTCGAAGATGGTCCCATAATTAACGACATTTCATGAATTTAAATGTATATCACATGAGTATTTTGTGACTGCTTGAGCTGATAAGATTGATAACTACGACAGCAACTCTACCACCACCGCCATCAATGACAATATTAATGATAATAGCAATTATATTAGTATTGTTGATGATGATATCGATAATAGCAAATAAAAATAAAAACAATAATTGCAGTCACGTTTGCTTTTTAAAATGACAGACGATCTTTTTGAATAGGGAGTGAATCCTTCAGAACATGACAGCTAGGTTTATCTTCTTTTGAAACGTCCAAACACCGAGCATCAAGGAGTAAGTTTGAACTTGGTTTCCCATGGTTCAAGTCAAATAGGACATGGCAACTTAGTCCTTATCTCTGCGAATTCGTGTTTCTGTTAATGAACATGTCACCGAAGTCGAACTCTAATAAGAAGTGGCTCTACCGACCACATAGTCCATGAATCTTGACACCTGAGCGTTGCGTGGTCGCTATACTGCCCCTGACGCGCACTCTATATTACCATGCAGATCACTCAGATAGCAGACGACAAATTGCATCTTCGCATCCACTTTTTCCCCCGGTTCTTTCTAGCTTCGCGCTACATTTTGTTTCCGCCTCTAATTCGGGATAAAAACTTGTGAATTCGAAACCCCGTTTTGCGTGTGATGAGAGAGATATGTCAATGATAATCGGGAAGCCGCAGGGGCGTTCAGCAAGTCATCAGATAAAAAGAGAGGAATTGACTGCGGCTGTATTCTGCCCGATGCCGCGAGCACCGCCATTTTATACGCGGAACGTGTCCCGTCATTTATTAAGGGGACCCCGATGAGTATCCCTCATCCCAGTTGAAGTGTGTCCCATTTGAAAGTCAGCACTCTTACAACAAATAACATAATGAGTTTGTTACTATGCTAATAACTTAATCTGCTATCCTAGTCGTAGTGTCTTATCGTTCTAGAGATGATGTAGCGGTGGGTTAGGAAGTACGTGTTGTCGGAGAGGAGAAAATCGAGCAAATGCATCCAGTCAATTAAAAGTTCTATCTTAAAAGCAGAAGGAGAGGAGAAGAGACACTGGATGACAAAATACCGTATGTGACAGAAGAGAGATTCGATGGCCCGCCAATTAAGATGCGAAGAGGTGAAAATAAGATTTTTCAACGTGATAAAACTCGTCGTCTGCGGACGATGCGGAGAGAAAGTAATTACGCGCGTGAAATAGGTGAGGCTTTTGGGGTGGATTTACATGCTAGATAAGACGCTATCGCAGATACATTAGAAAATTGAGAAGACCACTTGTTCAGGTTTTCATCTCACCGTTCTTTCGCTAGAGGGCTGATAGTCATCATTGAAGCAATTAAAATGTGTTCCTTTGTGCCCTCACAAAATGGCGTCTCATTTACGGTTCCTCAACTGGGACGAGGCCAAAGAAAACGGCGTTTAATCGCTCTCCCGCCTCCTGTCTGCGCTGAGACACTCATCATAATCATAGAGGAACCATTATGCGCGTTGACACGTCCAATACTCTCTGATCATCATGATGCAATAATGTTGATGTCTTTCTCTCTCTCTTATCTTGTGACGTAATCAGAGCATAATCAGACAAGTGTGGGTATCGCGTCGGTATTAGAAAAAAAAAAACATTCAGTGGACTTGATGAGAAGAGTTTCGTATTTCAAGTTCATTTTAACGTTTTGGGAGACTGAGAGATGTCAGAAAAATGGTTGAAAGACCCCAGAGGAAGACAAAAAAATGTAAATTATTGCGAATGTTGATGGTAGAGAATAGAGAAAGTGATGTTTTAAGACCGGTTAGCATTGATGAAAACATATTATTCTTTATTATAGAGAAGCGAAAACAGAGATATCGACCACTCAAATGCCCGCAAGATCGAAGGCCGCAGGAGCTATGTAATGTAAATTGCAGTAACGGTCTTCTTGCGGGAAACCGACGAAATAGATATAAATTTTAGTATGATATTAATGGATATAAAATGTATCATTCCTATGGAACGCAAAAACCGATTTTCACACCTGGACAACCAGGTTTGAGAAAACCATGTCACATATCTTATGAATATTACTGTTTTTAAACGTGTTGGCAGGCGCAGGGATAGAGGCAGTCTGACCAGAGTCTGATCTGGATTTCAGCAAATAAGACAGACACGAGCTGCATTTACACTGCAAACAAAAATCGTTGATTTTTCTCACATTCCGATAATTCGCCGGTGGTTGCAACATAGCAACTTCCGACAAACATGACGAAAATCAAAATCGAATAATCAACCTCTGGAGTGTCGTTTTTTTTGTTATTTTTGTTAAACGCCTGCCGAAGTATAACCGATTTTTACGGTGTAAATGCAAACTTTGGTAAAATAACCGTACTCGCTTCCGTGTTGGCTCATGCGCACTACTCATCGAAAATCGGTCTGAGTAAACTTCGAAGATAGTGCAAATGGTAGTGTTTTTTTTTTTAATCGACGATTTATCAACATAGTGTTTGCGATGTGTAAATGGGCCTACGTTAAACAATTTTTTTAGAAATAGGTGTAATATTTTAGGGGTAGTTGACAAGGGTGGGGGAGGGGTAATTGACCACCGGGAAGATGTCGAGGGGTAATGTCCTTGTGTCCGGTGTATAAAGTGTTATTGGTGGTGGGGTAATCTTTCTGATACGAATTATATGAATTAGAACGGGCTATCAACTTAAACTCTTGTAATATAATAAAGTAAAGCGAATCTCATCACTGGTACAAAGACAGCCCCAGTGGATCCATTTTTGTTATAATATATATTGGAAATATCACCCGTTTAGCGGAAGATATTGTTTTTTCGTCGTTAGTTCCGTCCATTTCTGACAGTCAACTTTATCAAACATCAACTACGCTTTAGCATGTCACTGATGTTATTCGATACGAAATCAATCATAATTCATTTCCTAACCGTTGTAAATCTGAACAGGTTTAATTCTCAGATTTAAAAAATAAAGTTGCCTTCACACGGGCAAGGTAATTTAAGGAAAATTATAGACCAAGAAAAATCCACTCAAGTTGCCAAAACCTTTGAATGACCTGTAGCTTAGATAACATATTCGATGTTTTGTCAATTTTGAATAAGCAAAGCCGCAGAGCTGATTATATAAAATCTTCGAAATTATATAAATTGCAAGCTCTAAGCGCTTCAATAACGGTTTTCAAATTTAACAAACGTCAAATTGTATTTCCTTACTATATACATATTTATCGGCAACCTACGTATAAATGTGGCAAGTCTTGCTTTAGCGCTAAATGATAATATCTAACGAAAAGTTAGAATACAAACAACTTAAAAACACTGAAATTCCACTGAAAACTTGTAACCTTCATCTTAAATCTAATGTTAAAGGTCACTCGAGAAATTGTACTGAATTAAAATGGACACATGCACTGATAACAAATATGTATACTTTGATCTATAATCAAATTTTGAATCCATCATTATCGTGAGTATAAGCTGCTAAAGTGCATTTTGCATTTTAGAATTGCTTTTAAAGATGAAGTTGAGTTCTGGTCATGCGATTGCTTTGTGAAAGAAACGGTGTGGAATCGACCAGAAAAGTTTGATCATCTACCATTTAAGAATTTGTGTGTATTGCAAGGTTCTGGAATCATCAAAATGATAAGAAATATGGTAAAGTTACATACACTGTACACAGAAAGATGTATATGGGACTACACGAACACGTGGCGATTTACGATAAACATGACATATTTAGAATATGAAGGCATTTGAAGAGCCATGCTTTTTAGGGAACATGTCTTATCTGATGTTCTTCCACACTTGCATAATGAAAAATGATAAAGTTCACGAATTATTTTTCACCTCTTCCCACAACTTAACCTTCTCTGATTGGAATTTATTCTCACATTAATATTAGGCATCTGATTAACACTCTGTTTAGAGCCAGAGAGCATTAACTATGAGTTAGAAGTATAAGAGTAAAAAACGTGTCCCAGAAAGCACTCAGCAGACAATATAGTATTGACTATATACAATGCGCATTACAAAAAGTATAACCCACTTTGATAGCTTATGATTACAATTTCATAATTGATGTATCTTGAAACCTTGTTGAGGTGTAAGTGGTTTCCTGTCTCATGATTCCCTATTCACAAGTTTTCTGCTACGGATGACTGAGCACCAAGGATTTTGAAAAGTGCCCTCAAAACCTCGATGAACCAAGTTTTGGCTGATGCACCGAATGTTGTTCAGGCCATAATATGCAAGTGTTACTTTTGTCTTAAATCATTTTAAAGATTAAATTCTGCAACATGCTTTAGTTTTTAATCGCATACAATGATCCAATGTATTTAATCTTCCACAGGACCTTGTTTCAATCAAAAGGATAAGTCATTTATTGTTTTACTCTTGAAGCAAAGTTTACTTTATATTTGTCATAATGTACATGTATATCGCTGTAGAACATGTATATTTTTATAATTCATGTCATACATTTTTGTTATATTGACATTGTCATTGTACATTTATCTTGTGTTGCAATGTTTTCAATGGTGGTGAATAAATAAATTCAATTCAATTCAATCAACTTAAATTATTTCAAACAGCCTACCAACTTCTTGTCTCATGATATCTAAGAGTTCTCTGCTCACTTGTCCATGCGTAAAGTGCGTATGGTGCATACGTTTTTTTGTCTCGAATAGCACATGAAAACCTAGAGGTTTAATAACCTTAAATTAATGGTAAATTCGATAAAGAACACGTGTTGATACCTACAAAAGATATCAACATTAGACTTTCATGAAGAAAAAAAAAATCCCAAGTAAAATTTGTCCATTGTGCATGACTCAATGACAAAGCTTGACTTAAACAAGGGATGCGAGAGAAGTTATGATTGTGTCATCATTACTAAGAGAATATCATAAATGTTGCTTATGAATGGGTCTTTCCTTGAGTTCGAGTTAGCACTGTCACATTTTTTAATTCAAATGCACAAAATCTATGGTATGGGCCAGCAATTTTTCCAACTGAAATAGCAATTTGTAAGGAATTTTCTAAATCCACATTCATTGCTTCAGCCGGAACTTGGTACAAGAGGATTTTGACAATGATTTTCATAAAGGCTGCTGCCCAGTCATCCGTGACAGCAGAGTTATAAATAAGGTTCATTAGACAGAATTTTGGCTCCTCTTTAGAATTAAATATGACTAAAGGTCACACGGGTTATAACATTCAAATGATTAATAAGACATAAACTAATTAATGCCTATACGAAATACCCTGTGAAAATAATCGCATCTGCTTATATATGAGTGTCTTCCAGAAGATCTGCTACAAAGCATGATCCATAGACTGCTGACTATATACTATTACTCCAAAATTAACATATCTACGCCTGGATTGTTTTTTTTTTATTAATTAGAAATAAAAAAACAAGGGGAGAAAAATATGCCCGTATCTTTTCAAGATCCAAAGTTACCTGTTTCATGTTATTGTTTTTCTCCGTTGCTGCCTGAGCATTAAAAACTTCCGTCTTATAATTTCTACATAAATTATGTAAGCCCTGGAAATAAATTCTTCATAAACTGTAGAGAGTAAATAAAACTTCATATAAATAAACAATTTGAATAATGCAATGCTATTTTTGAGTTACAGGCTGTCTTTCCGCAGTCTCATAATTCCGAAGTTCCGTTATTACTAATATAAAGTTCATGGTTCATAAATTGAAATAGGGTTCGTAATTCCGAAAAAATAACATTCGGCATTATAATAATATGAACCGTCGGCAAAAATGAATTCCTCTCTCGACATTTTTCGAAGTCGAGTCGAATTCTTTGAACGATTTTTGTCAAAGATGCACTATATTTACTACTAGTCAATTAGCCACAGAACAAATTCGACAAATTTATTGAAACGAGTAGGTCGAGTCATGGATACAAGGTGATCCAACTTTCCTGTAATATTCCAATTTTAAGATTGAATGAGGCCATCTGAAACGATATAGTGAACTAATTTGAATAGAAATAAATCAGTTTGATTATCTTGGTCGTTGTAATCATTCTTTGATTTAACTTTGTCAAGAGGATCGAATATCTATCATGGTCATTGAATTCTTTCCCCCCAAATGAGAGCATATTCATTAAAAAGATGACAAGATTCAAGATGCCATCCGTAGCGCGTCATCCTCTCTGTCAAAATCCAGTTTATCTATACACTGAAGTCAAATTTCAAAATGGCTTCTACGGATATCTCGAAACACAAAAAGCTAACAATATCGAAAGGAAAAGTAGGGAGAAATTGATCTTGCCATAAATCAAAAAGCCCTAATCCTTAATCCTGATAGAGAAAGGTTAAACTAAAATGAAACAAGCCCCAAATTGAAAAAGAAGGAATTTCCATATTGATAACTACAGTAATCTCATATATCCCTCAGGCCTGGTTTCATCTCTGCTTAAATCAAAGGAGATGGTATTAGGAATAGCAGAACAGATCTGTTGTTTTTTTCATTGAATTTCCCATTATATTCCTTGCAAGGGGAGTAGGGAATGATGAAAGTAATAGGACACCGTGGGATTGTGATGGAATTGAAGAAAATGGAAAGCTTTACATTAATCCCCAAGGAGATTGCTAACAGACGTAATTTTTCATTTTTCGAGATTTTAGATTACAGATTATTTCTTTTATCCCCGTCAGTTTCTCTGCATTAAGTAAGGTATTATCGAACTAATCATTCTATTACTGCAGCAACTCAACTGGTTATCTATTTTCTTCAATATTATACAGTCTGGCGCACACACGGTTGATAGATGATAAAAGCGTTCATAGAAGAAGTTAAAAAAGTTTGACAAAAATCGTAACTGGGAAACAAAATTTCGGGTAGTAGATTGGGCTTCTTCCTATTTGTTTTTTTACTTGGTCATTTATTCAGTCCAGTGTGCCAGAAATGTCAGAACTCCTCTGTTGAAGGATTATCACAAGAATTGATTGCGAATTGAATCATATCTCATTCATCAGAATACGATAATGGTGGACAGGCTTTTAATCTACAAAGGGACAGCATTGTGGATAGTTAACTCTAAGACCGAACAAAAAGTTCAAGAAACGAATCAGTTTTGGGACTTACTAATCCACAATTTCTGCAAGCTTCTTATTATTTAAAAACTTCATTACTTTTATATACAAAATCTAAATAATATCTTTCTTACGCTCTCTATTCAAAAAGAAAACCTAACAAGGTTTTTATGTCATGTCTGTAATGATTACGTGATCACACACACGAGTTACTTCTTTTTAAAACATACAAATCGTTTCCCACCTCTACATCCGTTTTTTTTTTTTTTTAATTCTTTATACATTATTTGTGTTACTAACATTTTTTTGTTAATTTTCAGATCTCTCTCTCTCTCTCTATCTCTCTGTTACTCTCTATTTATCTATCAAGCTCTCTCCCTCTCTCTCTCTCCTTTCCTCCCTTAACCCCTCTCCTCTCTAAATTCTCTCCCTCTCCCCATCTCTCGCTTTTGAATTAGATATGTCTTCATATTGCTTTCGTTAATTTCTATATTTCTACTTCTGTTTTCCTTTTTTATGAAAGAAAAATTGTATTGGAAGTTTTAATATTGGGGCAAACGCTAACTCATAACAAAGCAGCGTGTTGACCTAATAGCATTTCTCTTTGAATTTCATCTAGTAAATTTTTAATAATATTTTGATAATACTTTGATCGTCCGCTCGCTTCACCCGTTCGGATCCTTTACACCTCCCAAATCTCGTAGATTTTGTCGCTTTTCACGAGAGCACCGAAAGCGACCAAGGTACACAACGAGATTCTGAGTAAATTTGTACGCACAGCCTCATTATCGCGCACGCTGCGGTCTGACTGTTTATACATGGGGAAAGGGGAACATCAGCCCCCCCCCCCCTCCCTCACCGAGATGTTATGCCCGTATAACCTGGTAGAGTCGTATATAGGAAAAAGAGGGATAATAGGTTTGGAGCAACTATCATCATCACTCCAAACAAATATACAGTTACACACATGCACATCACCATAGCACACTATTAACTCCCACTATACACACACACACAATTGTATTCGAAATTTCTTATACGAAACTTTTATCTATTCCTGTGACCTAAAGAATTTTCCATGTTTGAAAATACATTGAAATGAATGAATAATGGAACAGATGAATGGATGGATGGATGAATGAATGAATGGTATTATACAAATAAACATAGGTCGGTACTAACATTCATAGCCATCGTAATTTTTCTAATTCTTGTTAAAATAAGTTAAATATCCTTTGATTTTTCAATAAAATAGTTACGAACGTCTGCGACAATTAATATGTCCCCGAACTTTGAGGACCTTTTCTTTACTGATAAATAAGACTAAAATGAAATAAGTTGCTCTTTTCAAAGTCTAAATAAATACGAATAAAAAAGACTATGCATTTCATCGGTTTTTGGTGGTAGTACAGCTACTGAGGAGGGGGAAGGGGTGGGGGTTCAAGTCATACGACTGAACAAGAAAAGATGAAAAACTTAGATGGTGAGAGGTTGTAGAAGGGAAAAGACAGTTAGTTTTAATCCGCTTCTTTCACGATTCTTTCCTTCTTTTCTTTCTTTTCTTTCGTTTTTCTTATATTACCCTTTCCCTTACCATTCAATATTTGAGGATTGGCACGAGCCCTCGATATCTTTGCCACTGTTTTTTTTCCTTACGCTAAAGTATATTAATTTCCATTAAAGTCAATCCATTTTTTTTTAAACAATGCCTCAAATTTGTATGTTACTATTTTCCATTTATACACAGGGTTATCTTGCCTGACTTGAATTGTACGCCCTATAGGTTGTTATTCAAGTAACGCTTCAACTTCATTGTATCACAGGGGCGTCGAGTCAATTCTTGAGGGTGGGGGCCACATCATCAGATCGAAAATTACCATAGGGATTTAAACTGCGGTATCGACCCTTTAATTGATATCAATCTTTTTGTTTCAGTCTTTTTCGAACACATAGTGGATTTATTGAGATGGAGTCAAAAGAGAATACTGCCTCATATTTTTTTTTTTTTAATTTGTCTTAAGGCAAACGAAAGTGCCCCAAACATCCAAGTCTGCAAATCCGATCCAATATCATTCCACCCTTCTTGCAGATGATGTTTTTACATCGTATTGTGTGTAATACGTGCAGGCCAACCAATTGATCATGTCGTGTTTCGTGAGCTTTATTTCATTATCCCTAGACTTAAGACATTGCACTGCTAACTCCAACTTCATTATCCTCTATTCGTCGTACTTTTTATCTCTCCATCCATCATGCCAGGGAAACATCGGAGCAAAAGGATGAGAGGTAAAATATTCATGCATTTCGCCCCAAGCCCACATCCAGGCAATCCCAGCTATAAGATTGAGGGGCTCAAGGTATCCACTTTTCATTTTCCCCAATTGTTCCTCCAGTTGTTTTTTCCCCTTCAAATTGTTCCTTTTTATATTCCTTTTTGTAATTTGTGATGTTCTTCTTTGCTTTGGAGTTGTTGGTATTCTTTCTTAAGTTTTTAGTTTGTTCAGTCATTTTGGTTACAACTCCTTAATACCTTTCTTAATATTCCCATCTCGTTCTCCAGCTCTCTCTCTCTCTCTCTCTCTCTCCCTCTCCGTCTCTCCGTCTCTCTATCTATCTATCTCTCTCTCTCTCTTCCTCTCTCCGTCTCTCTCTATCTCTCTCTCTCTCTTCCTCTCTCCGTCTCTCTCTCTCTCTCTCTCCCTTCTATACCTCTCTTTCTTTCTCCCTCTCTCTCGTACACGTTCACACACTTTCCCGCACACTTTCTCTCTCGTTCTCCCTTTTTTCTCACTCTCCTCTTTAAATTTTTGAAACATTTTCAACGTCAACTACTCGCTTTGAAAATTCAGTTTAACAGTTTTTCTTTAAAAAAAAAAACCCTGATGTTTGTTTATTGTTCCCCTTATTATTTAATGATTATGCAATTGTAATGTGTTTTGTTTCAAATGTGTTTTTGTTTAAATGTATTTGTGCATCGTTTATGGATTATTGAAAATATGGGGGAAAATCTTCTATTTTTCCATTTGTTTTGAATCTCCAACATAACAATATTAACGTACTAATAACCAAGAATTAAAAATCTTTTTCCGAGTAAGTCAATTTACAGCATTTAACAAAAAACCGAAACCGATTGAACTAGACAGGGATTCATTTATACTTCATTATCAAAATCGACATTTTTTAACAGTTTCTATCAAAATCCAATTCCATGAAGTGTAAATCAACATCGCAAGTGGCTGTGAAAACGGAACCTTAAACGTCTTCGTCTCAAAGTGGCAGACCAAGATGCGGGTATTTTAAGAAGGGATGAAGAACCAGAACTTAGACAGATGATAAGAGTTACCCCGAGGACCTAAAACCCCTCAAGTCAGCTATACACGCAATTAAATCAAAATATACATGTTGTAAGTGAAATTAATTTCATCGATTTGCTACTAAAAGTCCTTGGCGTGTAACAGATTATATTGATTTTGCTTTCCCGTAACTCTCAGGCGAGAAGGCGAGAGATACATGGGGAGTCAGTAGTGTGACAGCATCATCCTCCATCTCTTCACCCCTCTCTCTCTCCCCCCTCTCTCTCTCTCTCTCCCCCTCTCTCTCTCTCATTCTCTCTATGTGCATTTTCTGCCCCTCCTAATCTCGCTCTCTCCCTCTCTGTCTCATCCCCCTCTCCCTTTCTCCTTCTCTCTCACCCCTATTTCTCCATTTATTCTCATCATATTGATTCCTCTCATCCCCCATCACCCTTTATCTTTTTCTTCTCTCTCACTCACTAAATTTGTCTCTCCATCAATCCCCGTCTCTCGCTCCCTCTACATCTCTCTCTCTCTGTCTGTTTCTGTTTCGCTCTCACTCGCCCCATCCTCCATAATCTGTACATCAACTCATTTGTCTAGACGTATTTAGAGTTTACTAATCTACGTCTCTATTTGTTTGTTTATATCGCTTTCTTGAGTTCACTAATTATTAATTGATCAATACCATACCATTCTGTTTCGCTCTGTTCCCTCTGTTTATAAACTGTAAAATGCGTCACATTGTACCATTCTATATTTAACTTAGCTCACCCATCTACACTTCTCCCTTTCCTCCTCCTCCTACTCTCTCTCTCTCTCTCTCTCTCTCTCTCCGTCTACTTTAATATTTTGTCTTTTTATTTTTTATCTTCTTTTCTTCATCATCCTTTCTGTCTTTCCTCCCCCTCACTCCCTCCTCCTTTCTCTCTCTCAATCTCTCTTTTCCCCACTCTTTATTCACTTTAACTTCTACCAAATATGTCTTTTAATGTCAATTACATTTCTTTATCATCCACCCTGTCCTTCCTGTCTCATCTCTAACTGTCATCCTCTATCTCTGGCTTTCTCTCTCTATCCCTACGTCTATTTCTACAATATGTCTTTTTTTTATTTCCCATTTACCTTTATTCATCATCCGACCCTTTCTCTGATACTCTCATCAACTCTCTCTCTCTCTTTTTCTCTCTCTCTCTCTCTTTCTTTCTTTATTTTTCCCTCCCCCTCTCACTGTTTCTCTCTTTCTCCTTCTCTCACTCTCATCCGTCTTGCCTTCGTCATCTTGTACCATCTTATTATTGTTTTCTCATGCTTTCAAATCGCTAAATTAATCGCGAGATGGTTTGTTCCTGAACGGAAGGAAGTCATTCGTACTTTAGGGCGCGAAGGGTCGGCTATTGATCGAGTGTTGACAAGCATGTGTCAATCAAACGGGTCCATTCACATTGCCTACGTAAACGCGTTGGTTGTCACTCTTGGTAAGTGAACAGTGCGGCGAAAGGACAGAGGAAGAGAGAAAGAAGAGAAGAAAAAGAGAGAGAAGAAAAAGAGAGACAAGGAGGAAGGGAAAGAGGAGAAAGAGAGAAAAGAGAAAGAGAGTAACGAGAAAGGGAGAAACGAGACAGATAGAAAAGATGAAAAAGGAGGAGAAGAGAGAGAGAGAGAGAAAGAAAGAGAGAGTGTGTGTGTGGTGTGTGGGTGTGTGTGTGTGTGTGGGGGGGGGTGACTTGTATAGGAAGACAGGGAGCAGAAGCAAAAAGGGCTTACATCAAACGGAAACCTACATAATAAATGAACTAAAGGAAGAAAGGTGGGGATATCGTGTTTAAAATATATAGAAAATGAATTTCATTCTTTTTTTTATAACAGATACACTTTGTCGAAACAGGACACCTCATTGAATTAGGGGAATGATCTAGAAAATACAATGTACCAATGACAGAGAGAGAGAGAGAGAGAGAGAGAGGGGGGGGAAATGGAAGAGAAACATAGAAGAAATATTTAAGAGAGTTAAACAATAATGCCCTCCACTACGGAAAGTTATCAAAGTCGAAAAATAGTAATGCTTCATTTTTAGATTTTTATAATGAATATTTTCAACGGCGACAGTAACGAAAAAAATCCACTTACTAGTAGTTATGAAACGTAATATTATATCATTTTTTTTTATACAGCACTATATTTGCTCCGTAAATACATGAATAATTATCGTTTCTATTGATTGATGTTTCACTTACACGTTCATCTTTGTACTAATTTTCTAATTATCTTCGCTTTATTCTTCCTTAGACTGAAGTTTAAGCGATGGCGGTGGAGGAATCTTGGGGAATTAGATCTGTTCCAAATCGCTCGATTGGTTAGAAGGAATTGCAAATGTAAAGTAATGGGATAAATAACACTGGTAAAGATCGATGGGGAAAGAGAGACAATGATGGATGAAGACTGATCAAAAAATGGATGAAGATATAAACGGCTCCCATCTAGTTTAATTCGTTGGTTCTTATAATATGAACAGCCTTGAATTAGCTGTTTTTGAACGCCTAAAAACTGTGACTGAGGAGGGATACGAGAAAGAGGAGGCGCAGCTACCGAGAAGTAGCAATACAGGTGGTGGTGATGGTAATGATGAATGTAATAATATAACTATGCTGATTTTGATTATGATGATGAAAGATGATGATGATGATGATGATGATGATGATGATAATCATGGTGATGATTACAATAACGACGATCGGTTTGGTGATGTTATTGCTTATAATAGCGATGAGTCTCATGAGTATTGCAAAGGTGATAATTACGGTGGTTTTGATGATGGTTTGGTGAAGGCGGCGGTGAAGGTGATAGTGACGATGGTAATGTGGTGGTCGTATATTAATGGTGATGTTCATGGATGATGTTGTTGTTGATGATGATGGTGATGATGATGATGATGATGATGATGATGATGATGATGAAGATGATGACGATGGTGATAAATATGGTGGTAATGCTGTTTTTGGTGGAGGTGGTGGTGGTGGTGGTGTAAGCGGCGATAATAATCATTGCGGTCGTGATGGGTTGTGATGATAAATTATGATAAATTATTATAATGCAAGTGATGAGAGTGGTGTTAAAGGTGATGATGGTGGAGGTTGTAATGATAAATAATGATGATGATGATGATGATGATGATGACAAGAATAATAGTGATTGGTGATGGTGGCAATGATGATATTCATGTTGATGGTGGTGATGATGATGGACTTGGTGACAAGCAGGTAATACGTAATAACGAGAAGCTGAAGAAAAAAAGAACTCAGCGATGGAAGAAAGAAGATGAGAAGAAGCAAACGATATATTTATCTCCCTTTTACGAAAAAGGTGCGAGTAAAGAAAAAAATATGAGTATGTTGGGAAAGAAAAAGATAAATGGGAGAGGTTTCGAGGGAGGGGGTAGAAGGAAGAAGTGAAAGAGAAGGAGAAATTGGGAAGAATAGAGAAAAGGAAATAAAGATGAGAGAGAGGGAAAGAACATGGAAAGAGAAAAAAAGAGGAAAAAGAGGGGAAGAAGAAAAGCCCAGATACCCAATGATGTTGACCCTTTCTTTTCCTTGCTTGCTTTGTGAAGAGATGATAGACTCCCATCGTCGACATCTAATGAAGCCTGATCAGGACCAGGATTACCGGGATAACAACCCGAATTGGTTCCAAAACGAACTCCTCATCGATTTCTCATTTAAGAAGCAAAATTTGTTTATTTCCAGCATCGATGATAATGCGTGGGACCGCGGTGACAAATTAAGTGGTAACGATAGCTCTGCGCACAATGCAATCGAAGACGAAATCGACTTTTGCGATTAAGTCACGGGGAACGTTTGAGCGACCGGCTAAATCCGGTTGTTTCAACGAATACGGCCGAACCCATTGAGGGGCTAAGACGGGAGATAAATGTTGTATACGTCGAGATTTGGTTTTAATTACTGCAACCTATCTCGGGGATAATTAGTTTTGTTCTTTGATCTCTTTCTTGACAACACTCGGTATGATATGATGGGAAACGCTTAATCTCTCCATGGACCTAATTCGCTCTGTCTATATTTCCCTCCTGCGCGCCGTCTCTCTGCCTATTTCTATCTCCCTCTCTCTATCTCTCTATGTCACTGCCTGTCCCTCTATCTCTCTGTCTCTATATATAACTCTTCCCCTCTCTCTCTCTCTCTCTCTCTCTCCCTCTTTCTCTCTCTCACTCTCTTTATCCAACTTTATATATAGTTCAATTTCATTCGCCCTTTTTCACAATCTTATATTTCTCGACGTGATCCCTGGCAGGTTATTTAAGCTTGACAGTTACAATCCTGGTCATATTTCTTTGGTTTCACCTTTTTCTTTTGATTGGCTTTATACTTATATAATTTTCATTTGTTGCCCTTATTACAGGGAGCGATGTGTGACTCATCTCTAAGTACTAAAGATGTATCAAAATCCAAGTGTTTTGAAAAGGGTAAAGGATTGTCACTCCATCAAGCTCGGCTTATGAGACAATCCTTCTTTATTGTTCATTTCCGTTAACACTTTTATAATGACATTACTTTGATAATGTATCAACCATATAGATATTGAGTATTATGTTGTAATTAGCTCGTAAAGTAAATTTTGAAAAGGATCATTATAGAGAAAGGAATATATCAAAATCAGATCAAATTAGATGTTGAACCCCAAACTTGGAATAAAGTTAGCAGTCACAATATATATTTATTTTCGTCAGACTCTATCGAGCTATTGTTTTAAGCAAAATATCACGTTTAGCACGTACAATAATTGTGTAGGTGTGTGTAGTTGTGCAAGAGAGGCAGTACAAAAAAAAACACTTCCTATTTCGGAATAGAAAGCCCTCATACAAAGAATTATTTTTGCTATCTCCATTAGACGTAGACATACTTAAATAATAATAATAATAATAATAATAATAATAATAATAATAATAATAATAATAATAATGTTTTGTTTTTATATAGCGCTTATCTTTAAGCGCTTTACAAATAAACCATTACCCCGCTTATTGGATTTAGTGCTTGCCCGCACACACTGTGTGCACAATCTCCACTCCCTGGGGAGCATTCCAGCCAGGCGTTACGTGACGCTCAAAAACTGTTTGACCAACAATGACGGTCGCATCCTACCGGGTACCCATTCAACACCTGGGTGGAGAGTAGCAAGTGCAGGTTAATATATTGCCAAAGGATATTAGTGCCGTGTCGGGATTCGAACCCTCGACCTGCAAGAGAGAAAGACGGGTTGGTTGGTTGGTTTTGTTTTCCTTTGTTTTTTGTTTTTTTACATTCCCTGCCAAACTCTAATATGCTTTTCACACTGGCAATATTTTGCTTAACCCCGTACTATAGGTGGGGTTAAGGGGGGTCTTAGCCCCATCTATAGTACGGGGTTAAGCCTATTCCACTTTCTGTTCAGACTGGGTTTTACCAAAGTGGGCTAAAGTTGGCTAACCCCACCTATAGTACGGGGTTAATTTATATATTAAATTTATGTTTATTATAATGTACAGGAACGTAATGTATTGGCTCATTATTGTTGCTGTTGCTATTTCTCTACATGGCCTTCAATGCTTTTCCACACTTTAATGCATTCATCTAATTTTCTTCACGATTATGTCGCGAGAAAGAGAGGGTATTTTCGAGGGTGAATCATGATTTAGGTCGCTTCGTTGATTGCGATGAGTTTCACCTTAGCATGAAAAGCGTAGATAATGCTATGAGTCCCTCATTAATTTTGTGGCCGGGTTTGCTGTACGCCTGTCTTGGCGGGATAACATTTAGCCTAATCACCAAGTCGTTGTCTTAACCCTCTCCTCTCATTACGCGCGTAAAGCCTCTCATCGAAGTAGTGGCAGTAAATGGTCCCCGGAGACTCGGCGGGGAGCGCGAACGCCTATAGCCCTGTCACAGCGACACAGATGCACTTAGCTCGCCCCTGATCATCATCGGAGAATTATATGGTCGTTTACTTTGAAAATAGGTTTGGGATCTCGGTGATGAAAACTGCTGCCATCTTAGGAGATGGCGAGCGAGAAGCGAGACGGCGTGGAGAAAAGGTGACAATAAGATAAGGGGCGGAGAGAAGGGGATATATAGAGATCGCTTAGAAATGCATACATGGGCGCCGTCATCATTATAACGCATGCAGCGCTAACGCTGCAGTGAAGAGATTATCATCTAGAAAATGGAGTTGGAAAGCGGATTAGATAGGGGCGTATTTTCATTTCATTGATTGGTCAACGGGGTTAACTGGTCTAATGGTCGCAGTGTGATTGATGCGAACAATGATGATGATTTATAGAATGATGATTGCGAAGGAAGAAAGTAAACACTTGAAGGCGACGATGAAGAAAGAGAGATGATGATGATGATGAAGATGAACAAGAGGGAGGGTGAGAGTTGTGATAACGAAGGTGATGAAGAGATAGACATAAGAAGAACAGATGTGGATCTAAGAATGAAATGAACGTTTTTTATCGATGATTATTATCATGACGAATATGAATGAAGACGATTGGAAGCCCAAAACAGAAAATAAGGAATCCACTATTGAAAGTAGAAAAGAGACAATAAATACATCATGATAAAAATCCGAAGCTACACCTACAATGTCAAATTACTGATGAAGGGAAAGTAAGGAAATTTGTTTATACGTTTAATTATAATAGTGAGGAAGATGATAAGAAGAAGGGGGACGAGGAAGGGGATAATAAGGAGGGGTGAGGAAGAGAACGAGGGGTGAGGAAGAGTGGGAGGAAGGGGAGAATGAAAAATAAGAATGAAAATGACCTGGCCAGCGTAGTCACTGCTACAAACGATAATGATGCTGATGATGGTGTTAGTGGCAGAGTTGATGGTGGTGGTGTTCAGTGTTGATGGTGGTGGTGTTCAGTGTTGGTGGTGGTGGGGTAGTGGTGGGGTTGTGGTGAAGACAACGATGACGAGGAAGAGAGGGAGAAGCAACTAAACGGTGAAAGCTCATAGTGAAGATGATGGGGGTTCTACGACAAGCGTCGATTGTTCCGCGGTCAATTTCTAACACTAACACTAATACTTACCGAATTCCTTTTACTAACCCTAAACCTAACTCACTGCCGATCACTCCGGAACTTCGTAAAGACAATGTCCAGATGTCCTCAAAATATGATTATGCGAAAGGTAAAACATCCAATATCAAATTCTATGGTTATATGGGTTTTCACGCCATTATCTAATGAAGATTGTAACATATTAATGAATGCATGTTTCGCACCAAAAACCTTGTACGTGTACATGTATACGCGCGCACACACGCCCATAGCACACACTAACGCACACGCACACTCTTCGCACACACACGCACACACACACGTGCGCAGTTTAACCAAGTTTGCCGTGTAAAACATTGATACACACTCTTACAAACAGGTAATGTAGGGGATTCTAGGCCATGTGTCATTACACAGTTCATGAGTTTTGTTTCTAAGAACATGGTGAAAGGGAATACAGAAATAGGACAACAACATCATATAACTTCGTCGTTTACTTATCAGTGGTAATCTTGAATTCTGGTAATGGTGAAGAAAAAATACTCTCACACATATGACATTATCCTGAATTTCTCCCTCGATGTCTTCTAAACTATGATTTTGGGAAGAAAATCTATAATAGCCGTGACTTGAGTGATGAAAGATGGGAAAATAAACTGAGCATACCTATAAATAGGCCTACGTTACATTCATAATCTAAAGTAAAATTAATTGAGACTCGTACTTCTTTGAGTATGTGATTACCTGGGGTTTTCGTTTACGTTTTGCTGGTCCAAAATGATAACAGCAACTATTAGACAATTCTAAATTATTTAGTTTCTCACTAAGGAAGTTTCAATACCAGAACTATACTCAGTTTAAGAATATACGTGATATTGTTTTATTGTTATCATCATCAACATCATCATCTCATCATTATTGTTGCTTCGAGTTCAAAATAGGCCTAACCCAACTAGGCGACTTCATGTTAAGAATCTCTAACATGAGTGGTTCTTGGGGCCACCAAGGAATATCATTGTTAGAGTGACATCTTGCTTGGCGCCACTTTAGTGTCTCTCACAATGCACTATGCAGAACTCCTTCATCATCATAGTACTTCTTTTAAGCATCTTTAAAACACGAAGAACTACTGCCAAGAACTAATCCATGCGAGATTGCCTCGCATGGATCACTAAAGATTGAAAAAAAGCACGCAGTTACATCATTAAAACTTCTCTGGAGACACATTCTGTTCTATGTCGAGCCTGAAGATCCTCTACGGACCATCTTGGGTAAATGAAAGATGCAGAGCGAGAAGAAGGAAGAACAATCGGTGAGAACTTTAGCAGCTTAAGAGAAAATTGAGTGCGTGAATTATCGCTATCCGTGGGCTTGTAGTAACTGATCCCCGTTGCGGGCATTTAGAACTGATGTGATATTTTGATTGCAGCCATGCCCGAGTTTGTTCAGTGCTACCGAGCAGCACCAAGGCACACAGGCAATTGCTGGGCGATTAAAGGCGAAGCGCCAAACCAATTATAAAGCTTCTGGCGGGGAAACGGAGTGTCAAATGTTAGGGGGATCAAATACTGTGTCGTCTGCGTTCTAAATAGCGCGCGCTATAGCTGCCGAAGCTTTTAGAAAATACCAGCGGTGGAAGTGTGTTTGTGTGTAACGGCTCATCGCTGCTTCTCCGCTCCGTAAATCCCGTAGCAGTCTTTAGGGATCTCTTCGATGGAAAATGGCTCGCTTTCTTCATGATACAGAAAGTGATCAGAGATGGCGAAATCGAATTACAAGAAAAACAAACCGGGGAAGAAGGGGCGGCAGGAGCAGGGATGTGAAAAGACAACATAGATTGTGTGAAGCTCGCCAGGTCTCGGAGGAGAGGGGAATTAGGGGGAATGCGAGGTGCTTGAAAGCCAGCCAATATCCCGACACGGCAAACACAATTAAGATGGTATTAAATTGTCCATAAAACGCATCATATCTCGAGAATGGGTATCGTGATATGGGTATGAATATTGTAAACGCCGAGGGGCGGATGTTTTATGATACCACAGCCGGGAATCCCGGCCCACTCATCACCACCGACAACCCCCTTTGGTAGAGTCGGTAGAACTCGCTATTTGAAAGAGATAAACTCTCCAGCAAGACACAAGTGATACCGTATCAGGTTCAACTGAAATACAATGTCGTCTTCGGAAGATGGGACACTAGGCCGCCAGTATGAGGTCTATGTAAAGAATGAAAGAAGAATATCTCAAGTGAAATTTATACCAGCTATATATCACTATAAGCACTGTTCAAAATATAACTACTTGAATTGGGTCGAGATACAGGGGAACGGATATTGGACATGAGAACTTAATCAATATCAAGTGTTTTAACGGTCTTTATGGAAATGAATTAAACGCTTTTTTAAATGATGTTGATGGACACATTGTTGCTTAAAGTGTCAGACGATCTAGGGGCGGGGTTGAGATGATAAATACCACAATCATGAGTTATATTCCTCAAACCAAACAAAATATATTGAGAAAACGAGTAATGACGATCGTTGGGTGTTATTACGAGAATTAAATGATAAATATTGCGTATGCGAAGCTTTCTAAACAAACACGTAAGAAATGACTGCCTCTTAAGGATTATTGAATTCAAATATTATCATGTTGATTTATAAAACTTATGAAATATGATTATCTCTTTATAATGTTCTAGCTCTGCCACTATACGATCTTGTAAAATGTTCATGTGACATCGAACATTAAAATGTTTGAGAAGTAACAAGTCATTTAATCGGTGGCTATACTGAACTTAAACTTTAACAGAACTTGAAATTGATCCAACTGTCTCTATATAAATTTAGTCAAACGAATGACGTAATAAAACATTGCAAACATGAAATGGTTGGGGGACATTTCTAAACAAACAAAAACAATCAGTTATCACTCAGTTTGCAAATCAGAGATTCTTCATCAGAAATTAACAATGTTGTATGTTTAGATGAAGCCATATATACCATCAAAGCATCGAGCCCTTGAAATGGTTTGCTCGCTTACTTCGACAGAGCTATGAAATGATTACAGAGTCATGTTGCGACAGATAATGGCGGAGTTTTGGCAATGATGACATAATCAATATGGGAATAACAAGGCGTCAATTCTATAATGTTATCGTAGATTTCGATTTAGGCTTATACCCGACCTCGTTTAACATTTCGTTTTCATTTCAATGTCTTTGAATCCTTCTAACGTGAGAATTCCACTCAGTATTAAAGTGATTAGTATTTCGGCTACACTAGATGATTCCATTGTCATTACTAATTCAGAAAAAATATGACCAAAAAAAGTATTTTTCTTACATAGATAGGTTCTTGCTTAGTCATAAGTGGATGATAGCAATATATTTGTTCTACATTGATTACTTCATGTTTAATGATCTTAATGAGATCAAACTAAATAATGATGAATGTGACAAGTATGTTTTTATTTAATGATATACCACATTTCTTACCTTTTGGCTATCTAAGAACTTTATGAAATTTTATGATTCACTTCGCCGTTTGCTACTTATTATATCGTGTGTTATATTTTATGTGTATGAAATTGATAATATGAATCATTCATGTTTAATAAAATACTTGACATTACATCACATTACATAACCATACATTGCATGATATTTGTCCTTATTTCATTTGCATAGTGTTAACAGTGATAAGATTGAACACCCTTTTCCCCGAGTTTATTGAATCTGATGGAACCATCAGAACGATGAACAGTGACCCAGGAAAAGGATAGCCAGGGGCGTAGCCACTTACCCATGGGGCTAAAACAGCCCCCTTCACAGCCCTTTATGATGTTAGCCATGGTGTCATCTCAATATATTGGGAACCTGGCCGGCTCAACAAAGAGATCAGCCTCACCAGAATAGTTGAAGTTCATAGTCAATTTGATTTTGTATTAATATTTATAATATAATTAAAATCAAGATATTGAAAAATTGTAATGATTAGAATACTACATAGAGATGATTTTATAGTAATATATCATAGCTACAAGTGTCATTCCAGAGACTCCACCCCCTT
>BEXV01000061.1:45958-61349 GCA_003118195.1 Hemicentrotus pulcherrimus | reverse complement strand
GGGGGGGGGGGGAGATGCAAGATATATCCACATATCTGCAACATATAAACAACATTCTAGGAAAAAATAAACATACATGAACATGTATATCTGCATCCTTTTATCCATCTCGAATCATACATTATGTCAGTAAACATTATGTATACACACTTCATAATTCAGTTGAGAAAGAATGGGAAATTGTTCATGATCGATTCCCAAGAAGTTTGACACATCACAAGAAAAATTGTAAGTCCAGGCATAACAAGATAATCCTTTCATTCACACTCAGAAATGTGAAATAAGTTATATTCAAATACTGTCAATTGTACATTATTGAATGGAAATAATTTTACAATGATGCCATTGCAAAAGGAATTGCAAAAGGATTCCCAAACAAAATTTCATTTTTTATAATAGATCATCAGAACATGTAGGATATTTGTCCTATATTTTTGATATATGCATTTAAATTCAAGGTAGCGTTGAGCTCCTGCTTTATAAAAAATTGAAATGAATAATTGCATTTGTCAAACCAGTTATTTCCATTTTTATGACCAACTGGAGAAATTTATTTGCTAAATCTATAAGAATTCATGATTTGAGTAGGATTTTAAAACAAGGACAATAAAAAAAAAGTTGGAGTACAAACAACAGATGTGTAATAAAAAAGGCAATTCTATTTCAGAAACATCAAGCTTCATGACACTCAAAGAAGAATGTTTTGTCTTTAAATAAAATCAAAATAATATTCAAGAAAATTGTAAACGTTTTTTACAAATTGTCTATACCAGTATTTGTAGACATTACAAAGCATTGATGTATAGCACATAAGGCCTTTAAAAAAAGATGTTGTATTGACCTTTGCAACCAACCCAAAAAATCTTGAAAATCTGCAGTCAGCTTTTTAATTCTTTTTTTTTTAAACCCTTTCTAAGAGAGAAAAAATTGTATTAAAGCATTCAAAACTGAAAAATACCAGCCAAAAGAGGGAGTTAAAAAAAAAAGGATCTCTGATCGACCTACCCAAGTTTTGGCACCTAAAGGGCAATACAACATCTTTCTTTCTTTTTTGTTAGGGGGGAGGGGGCCTAATGGATTTGCAAAACAATGCAATACCATGCCATTAAAACAAAAATCACAGTGCTATACACATGTTTAATGTAAATAAAGCACATTATATTTGCACCATGGAGCATGCATGTACATGTACCTTTATCAAATTGATGAGAACAACAATTCAAGTACATTTTTTTTTGTTTTCAAAAGTACATGTACTCACCGTTTACTTCAAATTGTTTGTGCAATCTCTCAGAATCAGAGCAGCGTTTCATGAAATTCAGAAGCACAACTTTTTTGACATCCTACAGAACCTTTACATCAAAACATGTGTTCAATGGGATGTTAATGAATTTGAACTTTTGAGAGTATCATGATGCTGCCCAGATTCTCATTTCCAATACATCATCTATCGCTTCCTTTTCCTTTCTTCTCCTGATGTCCTCCTCACTGGTTTACCTGAAGCAGATGCTTGATTGGTGTTACCTCTTGATCTCTTGTTGTCATAGTAATACATGTCTTCATAGCGATGAGGCCTCCGCTTTTCCTCATCTCGCCCACTCATCCGTCTGGTGAAGTGACGATGTGGCTGCTGGGGTTCAGAGGGTTGTTCAGATCCATGTGGTGAGGGTGAAGGTGATGTAGATAGGGCAGACGGTGGTGTAGTACCGCCTTGGCCTTTGCCCTTTGGTGCTGCCCTCTGTTCGCTTGGTGAGTACCTATTAGGAGGTGACACTCTCCTTGAGTAGCGGGATGATCGACGTTCTGTCGGGGCTGAAGGAACCCTCTCCTCCTGCTCCTTGACCGGTCCTGGGGAGTCTTTGGCCTGGCCAGTTGCCATCCCTCCAGATCTTGAACGTTCCCTGGTGAGGGGTTTCCTTTGGACAGCTCCTTGTGTAGGAGGAGTAGGAGACTGGGCTTGTGGTGTTGGAGACTGTCGCCGTGTCCGCTTTCCAAGACCAAAGTACAAGTAGTCATCATCTTTGCCTTGATGTGGGGAGAAGGTTCTCCTTCGCGGGCGCTTTTCATACCCGGATGATTCCTCCGGAGGATCACTTTGACCACTAATGTTTCTGTAGCGTGACCCACGACCTGATACCTGCTCCTTATCCTCTGAGACTTCTCCTTCTTCCATTTCTGCAAGTTCTCCCTCTTCAATTTCTTCCTTTTTTCTGCTGTCTTCCATCTTTTCTTGGATATTTCCATCACTTTTTGGAGTGCTTTCCCTTGTCCTGGTTCCTTCTGCATCACTTGATGATCCTGTGGAATAGCTATGTCCAAGACTTTTACCAGACCCACCAGGATTACTTACAAGTACTATGGGAATACTTGCCTGTCCATCATTGCTCCCATCTCTAATTCCTTCAAACTCTGACGGTTCATCCATGGTTGGAGTTGGTGGGTTCTCTACAGATTGAGTATCAGAGAGTTCATCTCCTGATATGTCTTCAGTGAGCTTGGTAATTGATTCTCCCTCTGTAAGGGGTGGGATTTCTTCATCCACCTCTCCTTCAGATTTCTCCTCTACCCTATCCTCATCAGCCTTGTCCTTCCCGGATGAAGATGGCATGATTTCATCAAGCTCTTCATCCGAAGATATTGCCTCAGTCTGTTGAAATATGGAGGGCAGTTTCACCGATTTATCTTCAGAAGAAACCTGCTCCTCTGTGATATCTCTCTCAGGGGCATCAAAATCCCCTTCCTCGCTTGATATCTCTTCTCTCTCGAGAACGACAAAGGTTGGCACTGTGTCTTCTGCAGGTGTATTAGTATTCTTCTCATCATCTTTTGTACTGATTTGTACTTCTTCCTCTTTGTCCACTTCCTGTTCTTTGTCAATGTCATCATTTTCTTGTGGCTCCTCTTTTTCCTCCTCCTCTAACTTTGCATCCTCCTCACCATGATGATCCTCTGGAGTAACCCTCTCTTCTGTTACCCCATCCATCTCTTCACCTTTAATATTCCTATCTTTGTCAGAACTAGTATCACATTCTTTAGTATCAGTGATGTGAATGTTTAATTGATTGGGAGACAACCTCAGTGCATCGTTTTCTTCCATCTTTACATCAGTGGTGTCATTGGCAGTTTCATCATCGGCTTTTCCAAACTCAGATCCTGTTTCAGCTTCTGTTTTGTCCTTGAGTACTATATCCACTTTCTCACTGCTAAGTCTATCACTTTCTACCATACTATCAGTTCTCTCTAACTCTAGCTCATCCACCTTATCTGTACTACTCTTTTCAAATTGATCAATATCTAATTCAGTTTCAGGGCTTTTGATAGACTCATATCTTGAGCTACTCTTAATATCTTCCTCCGGTTCTTGAGGAGCTTCATCAGGGCTTGTAGGTGATATCATTTCCAGCCTATCCTCTTCATTGGCACATTGCACTTCCTCATGCTGTTCAGCCTCATCCATAGCAACCGTTTCCAGAACTGCCTCTGGTGCGGATGGCTCTTCTCTCTCTGATTTCAACTTCTTCCGCTCTGCCGATGCTTGCAGCCATCTGGACTTTCTGACATTCTTGCCTGGAGCATGGAAGGTAAACCTGCTGTAGGACTTCTTGCCTTCTTTCTCTTCCCTCGCCCTCATGGCAATGAACTTGGTTCTCTGCTGACTCTTCTTCAGAAGCTGCTTGTAAGCCATGTCCAAGGTGAGCAGGTGATGGAAAGGGATCTGGGAATCCCTTCGCTTCTTGAGGAAGAAGTCCTGCCTGAGGATACGCGGGGCTGTCCACTCGGTCTCCCTCCTGGGTTTGGAGTCCAGTGCTGCAGGGCTGTCTTCACTCTGAGATAGGAGGCTGCGCTGGCGTTTGGCTTCTCGTCGCTTCTCTTGGAGCTTCTGTTCCTTGAGCTGCTGCTTGGTGTAGAGTTTGCTCTCTGCTCCTTCATCTTCACTTCTCCCTCTCCTCTGTCTCCTGGTTTCTGTGGTATAACCATAACATAAATACAATGTATTGTGCTTGTGACAACAACATTAAATACCAGTCACACTTCAAAAGATTGTTCATGAATCCCGTGGTTTCATGAGAATAATTTCGTATTCACTGCTATAACATTTGTATCCAATCTGTAAAATTGAAATAACGTTCCTGGTAACTATCAAAAGTAATACATTATCTAGAATGAAACTTCACTATGACAACAACTCTTCAAGTACAATTCATAATACTTTATTCTCTCTTTTTTTAAAATATTTCTGTTTCAGATATTTGGCAAAAAAAAAATAAGCTTAAAACTAGGGTTGAAAGTTATAAAGAATGATAAATGGAAAGAGTGACAACATTAGTTGTACCTATCTGAGATGGACTTGTGGCACTTTCCCTCAGATGTTCTCTCTCCTCCTTCATTTGTTGCCTGCGCTTTGCTCTCTCTTCTTTAGCCTCCGCCTGAACAAAGATCAAATGAGTGAGAAGGGGAAAAAAGAAATGACATTATGTACAAGGCATTATTGAGACTAACAAATTTGTGTGCAATGAAAAGTGACGCACCTTATTTAACTTCCCAATAATTGTTTAAATCTGCCACATATGATATTATTCTGGTTTGTGGTTGTTCTGTTTTGCTTTTTTTGCAATGTATTGCCTTGGATTCCTGTATTTAAAAAAGTGATTCTGTTCAGAACACCACTAGTGATGCAAAGCCATGCAAAGTGTTGCATTCAGGTCAAATGTATTATCGTTTGATAAAACTGTTTCATTCCTAAAAACTAAAGAACATTTGTATGAGAATTCATTCATTAATTTCAAACATTATTCTAAGATATCTTTCTGCAATACCTAATGAGGCAGGCGAATGGCAATTTTGTTTTTATTGCCCCACAACCTGTCCTAGGCCAGCGGAGCATGTATCACCCTACTATGGCTCAGCAGTGGCATTAAAGAAGAAATTCCTTCCAAATTTTGAGGAACGTTAGGTGTGAATTTGAAAGTGAGACTAAGGGATCTCATCAGAGGAACACAAAATTAACCTCACATATATTTCTTGAATAGGAAAGACCGGGAGAGTGCAAGAAATACATGATAAATGAATTCAATGATTTTGGGTTGTATTCTTGAAAGCAAACAAATCATAAACCTCAAAAAGAGGGTTGAGTTATTCCACTGATCACAGCCTATGTCACTCTATTGATCCCTTAAATCTTCAAAATTCTATTACTAATTGAATGAATAATATCATGTTCTATCAATTCACCATGAGATTAATTTTACATTTCCATTTCGTGATTAAATTATTTCAAAAAATTGGTTATTCACTTCAATAAAGTAATCTCTATGGAATTATCAGGCTGACACTTGGCTTTCCATAAATTAGCAAGCTAAGCCAGGATTAACTTTAGTTTGCTTTCAAGAACATGAGCTGCCGTTATTTATAGCATCCCTCTTACTGGTTAGAAACTAGAGGGAACAAAATCACCACAAAGATAACAAAACTCTCTATAAGAAGCAAACAAGCAAACTACAAGCTCATTCAAAAATGCAAAAATTAAAGAAAATTGGCTGAATGACACTTTGTTTCAAGGCAGGTTTCTAGCATCAAGCACCACTAAAGCAAGCCTAAGTCTTTATTTTTCCTATTTAACTTTTTAGATGAAAGAAATTTAAGCAAACAAAATGAGCTTGGTTGAATGAAAATGGTTACAAAAAGGATTAAAATGAGCTCTTTGGTCATGCAAAAGAGAAGAGTAATACATAATTTTATGTGGAGTAAGTGAAAATATCATAAGATATGTTCTCCAAGAAGTAGGAGATAAACACTTGATTATGGATACTGTAAAACCAGAAAAGTTTGTATCTATGAATTTTGTCAAGAATTTTCAGCTTGGTCTAAATAAAGCCACACAGTCCTCTGTTTCTATGTCTACATTGCATGACAATTTGCTGACATCAAGTTTGGTGGAATTACAAATTGAATGTGCGTATAGGTCTCCCAGGCAGCGAAACTATGACCTACTAGAAAATAACTCTAGCTTGCCATCAATCTTGAGAGTGGTAGAAATTAATGACGATGAGGTTTCCTTATGGGGCAACTGGCAGAGGGCGTATTACATTATATGAAAATCTGTCGGTCATCCTAAAGTGAAGCCCACTCCTTGTAACTTTGATTATTAAACAACACCTGTTATTGGGTAAATGCCTTAATGGTGTCAAATTAGTCAAATTCCCCGTGAGAACCCGCTCTGCAAAGTTTTTAGGCTGTAACGTAAATGTGTCAAAACACTGAACTGCACACTTCCAAAAAGAATTCCTGCAACAGAAATTTAAAAATGACCGAACAATCTTGTTTCTGGTTTTACAGTGCCATACATCAATGATGGTCGGCCAAAGATGACCTTCAGTCCATAGAAAGTTTGAAAATTAGACTGAAAATCTACTTAAATCCAAAGTTATAAACAGTGATAGACAATATAATTCATAGTGATAGATCATGAAAGTGAATAGAAATGTTCATAAAGTTCATTAACAATAAATAAGTACTATACTTAGTAAGGTTTAGAACTTGTTTTCTATCAGTAGAAGGGTTGATTTTATGTAGTGACATTTGTGTAAAACATCACTAGATGAGTAATATGTTACATCTGTCATTGCCTCTGGTTTTAAATCTAACAAAACAACATGAAGCATTCTTATCTACCATTAGATTCTTTCTACCATTTTTACAATACCAAAGTTCAGTCATTTTTCTGAAAATATCACAGGGGCTTTTGTGTACTTATCCTCAAAAAGATTTTCAAACAAGTAATCTGTATGTAAGACTATGTCAAAGTATTGAACAGTACCTTCTCAAGATTTAGCAAAACAATCTCATTTTAATAGTATTCTCAATCCCTTTGGCAATGTTGGTAAAGTTGTGATTGGTAAATGTATGAACAGCAAACATTTGTTGTAGTTCGTAATTTGAAATAAATATGAATGGTGTCTGGAAAATATGAATAAAGGAGATTAAAAGACTGAAAGGTGAGAAAATGGATCCAACACCCGCAAGAATGAAATGTAAAATTATGAAACAAAAGATATAGAAAAATGTGATAAGTAAAATTTGAATAAATGTAAATGACTGCTTTTCCGATATGACACCATCTGAATTTGAATGATAACCTGAGATCCCTCACTTTAGTGATTTTGCCTAAAGATATTCATCTTTATAATTAATCCCATTATAATTTTGAATATGCAAATGAGTTTATCGTTTCTTGAGAAATCTGAATGATCAACCAATGTAATTCATTACTTTATGCTATAAAGTCTTTTCATGTGCTGTTAGATGGTATATTGTATTATGATATCTAACATCACCTACCTTAGTTCCTTTGACACCCCCTCCCCCTCGAAAAAAAAAGTCAAGATAAAATAATGACTGCCATTAGTTTCATCTCAATCTGCACAATATGCACATGCTTGTATGTTTTTTTTNAATTTTGATCTACATGTACATATTACAATGCACAGGGCATAATGTCCGGGGGAAACAACTGTGGTATCAACATCTGATCTTAAACCTCTTTACTGTATTCCAATTACAATACCAGTGTTATCTTCAAATGGGTGGTAAAGACAACCAAATTCTAAAACAGATTGACAACCAAGAATTGCATGAAGCATCACCTTTAGTGGAAACAGATGTGAGAGGTAAACAAAAAGTGGAAAATTTTCCAACAGTGAAAAGAAAACTGAAAACAAAAACTCTTCTAATTTACCCCCAGAGTTGGGGTAGCTGAGCCTGATTAATTCCTTGACTCCCAGCCGCTGTTATTCCCACATGCCTAATACAAAGGCAGCCTGGTTACAGTACAGAAAGGGTTAAAGAACAGCAAAGTTATGTTTCACACCACACAGTTTAAACACACCAGAAGGTCATAGCAATCAGCATTAATTGTTTGAGAAGAGGTTAATTGCAGTCGGTTTAAGCCTTTAAGAGTTGGTGGCAGAGTCATGATTAAGTCTGGTATTCTCAACTTCAGCATCATATTCTTCTATTAATTATGCCTTAAAAAGCATATCCATGTTGTGAGCTAGTTTCAATCCAGTCAAAATTCAGGGATGGATTCTGAGGTTATTTGAGAATCAAATCAAGCATAAGAACAAGAATAATGTCTCGAAAGCACATTCCAAATTGAGAGTCCATTATACCTGTATCTCTCTAGTCCAAGTCTCTACTTTCCTACACCAGAGAATTTTTAGTCAGACCTTATAAACAAACATGTTACCCCAATTTTTTTTATAACTGGTATCACGCAATAGATACATAGAATATTACACCCAAAATAATTTTGTTTGAAGTCAATTTATCAAGTAATTACTACTTCTTTGGGTGCAATTAATCTTTCTTTTTCTCTAAAAAATATTCAGCTGACTGTGACTGTTGGTAGTAACGTTTTTCAAACTAGTATGAATCAGAATCAGTACAAATTTGACAGACATCAAACCTTGACTGAGCCACCAGAAAGAATATCTATCTACACCAATTAAAAATAAATGCTTAAGAACTCACATTTTATGGATTATTTGGTTAGCAACTACCTACCTGGCTCTCTCCATGTGCATAAATTTTCAACTAACAACATTTTTGTGACAAGATAAATTTGTAATTAGCCTTAGAATATCACGTTTTGCCAACAGTTGGAAAAGATATACATTTATGAGTGGGCTTCAAGTCTTCATTCTCTTCTGACTAAAAAATTATGCCCCAAAACACTGGTTCACCTTTAATACACAGGCAGTAGTACATGTTGTTTCATTGCTTTGCATTTTACAAACATCATGTAAACAAGAACAAATTAAACATCTCAGGAGTAATTCATTTTGCGGGTACAGGAATTTTTCAAACTAACATTAATCAAGATTTATCATACAAACGAGTAAGCTATTTTTGATTTTTGTTTTGAAAGCAATGCTGTTCACAACTTGTTGACAACATATTTGTGGGTGACTATTTAATTAATGACCTGGAAAATAACTATGACAATGGAGAGAGTCAGGTCGTGGTCCCTTTCCCCAGCCCCCAAACCACAAAACAAATATGAAACACCCATCCCCGAACATATTTCCAATAAAGGCGATGATTCCCCATTCTTCTTCCAACTTTCAGCCTTTGATTCCCCCATTTTCCCAACCACTTTATGAACTTAAATGAAGTTTGATCAGGTGATGTGGTTTGTGTGCGAGACCTTTCACACTGGATGTACATGTGAACGCATTACCTGGAGCATTATATAAGCAATTCTTTTGCGTGCATGTGCATGACATAACATTAATGAGGTCTGCATTGTGATGTCACAATGTATTCAATGTTGTGGCTCAATAGAGTACCGAAATGCTAACTTCATATTCACTCGTCGTCCAGGTTACTGGTTCCAAACAACAGAGCCTGCGCATGAGGATCATTGCAAAATCATTCAAGCAACAGGCCGAAGCAGGGCCAATACACCAGTTTACAGTTGTGTCAGTGCGCTTGCGCAGACAGTTGACCTCGGGTCATTGGCTTTGTAACAAAGCCAATGACCCAAGGTCAGTGGTATTTATGCGTATATTCAGATTGCGCCCATGCAAATGATGATGTGCGCGCATAACGCAGCGCGAAGGCAGTGATGTCATCATAATTTGCATGGGCGCAATCTTAATTTATGCATAAAAACATGACCTTTAGGTCATTGGCTTTGTTTAAAATGGCGCACACAACCGTAAACTGGTGTATTCAGTGTTTGGCACTGGTGTGATCACCGCGCCATTGCTTAGCTTATAATTGTTTGAAACCAGCAACCTCAACAACTTGGCCAGTATGACGTCACACTTGGGTACTCTATACAGATGACTTTATTGTGTTAATCTTTCCGATCTCATTTCCTTTTCAAGTATCAAATAAAATTCATCTTTGAACGCATGCAGTAGATGCACCGATCACCACACAACTGCTTCTCCAAAGAATCATGACAGAAATGTAATAAACATGGAACTTACAGTGGGAATTATCCCATGTTGAATCAATTTCATTTGATGCATCAGGTGCACCTAGGTGACTACATTGTCTGAAACAACTTGTGACCTATTTTAGATTAACTGTGCCCTTTTTTCTCTATTTTCCCCCCTACTTGTGTGTAAAGGTGAATCAGCAAACAGTGTATGCAACAGTTGTGCATTGATTGTGCCTATTAATGCTGTGTGTGAACGCGTGCATGCATGCACCCAGTGTGACAGGCCCCTAAGAAGAGGAAGGTGTGAACAGGTCACCTTCTTGGCTTTGGATCCAGAAGCTTGGTGATGCTGATCAATCCAAACTTTCGTATCCTGTTTTCATATTGGAATGGAAGACAAAGATAACAAACACTTAGATTTGACTGGCCATTGTCATCATGGATAGTGGGATTTCGATATAAGCACTTGCATAACATTTAACAATAAATTGATTTTTTAACAACAAAGCAGGTACATGTATGCTCTAAATGTCTCCTACTCTCCTTCCATTATGTGACAAGGCTACCCATTACAATGCTTTAATAAAAGAATATCAGGCACATTTGGTAATACCTAGGCTACAAACTATTTCCTCTTCTCCCTCCTGTGACTAAATCCTGACTTCTACCAAATATTTGCCCTATGGTCTGGTCTAGTCTCTCACCCAAATACACGTAGTCAGAACTATCATTGACACACCATTGGTGATATGCGGGAAGCAGACATTTTAATATATAATGCAGGAATTAAAATACCTATGTAATATGGATGTTAGTGTGTCATTCTAATATTTCTATCTTAATAAATAAAATAATACTGACAACTTAAATGCACTACAACATAACCAGTATTCAAACCGAACACTTGATTTCTAAATCATAATTTCAAAATAAATAGAAATGGCATTATTTTCCCTAAACATAAATCTGACTGTGTCATGCTTACAATTGTAAATGTACATGTAGTTGATCATTTGTCACTTCGGCCTTCTTCATCCCATATAGTTGGAAACAATGCAAGATGAATAGAATTTGTAAAATAGGCCTTGGGAACATTTAGCTGCATTAACATTTAGATAAATCTACAGCAAATCTCTAACACGGATCATACTGCATTGCCATGCCAATTAATTCCCATTGCGATACATGCGGCACATTATTATACTGTAGCTAGAACAGACAAAGACGGCCCTGCCCTGATGGCAGCGGGATCATCTCACTAACTAACTTACCGCCCTCTTCCTCCTGTCTGCCCTCGTCTCCTCATCCTCAATGTCCACCATGTGCTGTCTCTTCCACCTAGCCTCAACCACCGGCCTGGGGGATGTCTTCCCTCCGCCCGATGATGCAGGAGACACGCTTCTGTCCAGGACCTCCTCCTTGGAGGCCAGGAGCATGGGCTTGGTATCTGCCCTGGACTGGTCTGGTAGCTTTGCTGAAGGTTGAAAATAGGAATGTAGTGGTGGTTGTTAATTTACCTGACTGCTAAGAATGCTTAAATGCTTGTTTGTAAGCTACCAGAGGACCGACGGCAAAGGGCATAGCGTATCGCATTGGTTTCGAACTTGCATTGCCTTGGTTTCAAACCCTGGTCGTCGGATTACAAGCTATCAGGCCTCCTCATTAACATCATAATCCCTATGACAAAATGATAAATGGACATTTGAAAAGGCAGTACCTGCAAAGCAGCTGACAGGTTGTGCCTTGACCTCACTCCTTTTAGGATTTACAAAGAAAGTTTTCAGCTCCTGCATGGGTAATTGCAACTTACAGGCACAGATATGAATTTTAATTAAGAAAACAAGTCTAAGGTTTTTCAAGTCTGGTACAGGCCACAATGAACTGTAAGGAGTACCTTTCGGATCAGGCACCACGAAAGTCAGAGATGAAATCTTTAACAAACTAAAATAAGTTTCTCAAACTGCTCTTATTGTAATACCTATTGAGGAAGTGAGACACCTTTGTATTTGTATACGATAGATGGGGAAACAGGGTTCGCGAAAAGGTCAATTCTTTAGAAATTAACTTACCAGGCTTTTTGCCATAGTCATCAGTATCTTCTTCTTCTTCGCTTTCTTCACTGCTAGAAGATGAGCTGGATGATGAACTGATCTTGTCGTCAAATGACGAAAGGTCACTGGTATGCACAGAGCTAACAGTAACATCAGACACATGACTGTCAGAGTCAGAGGCGTCAGCAGGGAAATAGTCTCTTCTATCTGGAGCAGAGTTACTACTAGTTCCTTCCTCAAAGTCCATGTCTGATCCTGAAGAGGATACATCCTCCAAGTCCTTGGACAGACTGTCCTCCTCTTCCTTGGGAACCACAGGAGATGGCCTTGATTCCTCATCACTGTCTGAGGCATCGTGGGCAGCTGCTATTTCTTCCCTTGAGAATCCTCTGCGCTTTGGCCTTTCTGGTCTTGGAGTCCACTTCTCCTCATCTCCACTGCTCATGGGTTCATCTTTGACTTGTGCAACTTGAGGATCTTGAGCTTGAGCTTCAGCCACTTTCAAATATTTGGTGTCAATAGGCAAATGTTTCCTTTTGCCCAGCAATGGACTGACTTGCACATCACCTGATAGATCATCTTCTGGCAGTTTGATGTTCTTAACAGGACTGTCTTCTTCCTCAGCTTGAGGTCTACCCTCTTCTGTCTTAACTTTGGTAAGAGAGATGGTTTTCCCTTTGGGTGATCCACCCTGATCACCTGCAGCTCTTGATGTGGCCCTCATCAAAAGCCTTTTGGCCGTTGCTTTGGTGGGGTCCATCCGGACTACCCGGACCACCTTGGTGCCATCTGCTTTCCGAACCACCACCTTCTTCAGGATCACTCTCCTCTTTCCTGGGGCAACCTTCCCAGTAGATGCCTTTCCTGGAGTGGACTTGGAGGAGGAGGCAGGAGATGCAGTTTTTGGTGGACTGGTCTTCGGGACTACCTTTGGTTTCTCTTCCTCGCTGTCGATGCTTAGCGGATCAGAAGATATCGAGTCTAAACTTGGTGAAGAGGACACAGAAGATGTGCGCCTTCTCTCTGGTATTGTGCTTGGTGGTAACGGAGGTGGGGATGCTTCTCTTGAGCGAGGAAGAGGAGGCTTTTCCTGGACGGCACTTGAATCTGGCAAGGGCGGAGGCTGGGGTTGGTCTTGGGTTTCACCAGGAAGTGGGGGCTGATTGGGGAAGGAGGTTGAAGTCTGCAGAGAGGTGTTAGCAGCACTCCATCCAGGAAGAGGACTGTCGGTTGGAGATCCTTTTACTCCAAGAACCATAGGACTTGAACCACTGCTTCCTGTATGAAATAAAATGCCAAATAAATCAAACTAACAGGGTAACAAAAGTCTCCTTCAATATTTTGCATCAATAAAGGGAGTGGGTGAAAAACTGTACACAATAAATAGAAAAGTTTACAGTTGAACATCATTACAAGCTAATACAACTGTTGAGATCCCCTGACAAAGAACAACATAAATCTTGGTACAAACAATGTCTAAGAAATTTTGAGCTACTACATTATTTTCAAGGTCTTGAACTCTTGATAGCAAAGTAAAAATAGGCATAAGTAGGGACGTAAGTTGGAAAAATCATGCAATCATATTCAGGCTACTTTTTGCATTGAACACGATAACACAATTTTTATTTTGTTGCGACTGCTCGTGAAAGGCTACTTCAATGATTACGACATGCCATGTGCTTAGTTTAGAAAAACAAAAGTAGGAATTATGCCAGATTACGATGACTTCAGTCATTGACTCAAGGAGACAAATACTATTAAGAAAACCAATGTACATGTACATGTAACACATTGGGTAAAAACAAAGTCTAGTCCACATGCAATGTGGTAAACCGCTGTGGCAAAACTACAACTATTTTTACATGTGGCAAATGGCGAATGGGGTTGAGAATTAGTCCATACTAGTAACAAAAGGCATCCAGGCACAACAACTTATCTGCATGTTATAAGGCACAAAAACGTGTGATGCATTTTTGGAAGGGTAGATTACCATGCCACGTGGGAACAAGGCTTATAAAGTTTGATATAAAAGCAAATATGACTGAAAGTCACCACTTGGGTTACTGACCAGGTTGAGGGGGTATGGACCCACTTTCCATGCCCGGTTTGCTGACATCACTTGAGGAAGGTGTGTTATCACTGTGAAGGTACTCCTTGACAACCGTCTCGATGCGAGGGAGGAAGATCTGCTGGAGTTGGGCATCCACCACCTGCTCGATGACTCTCTCCACTCCCGAGGCAAGCATCTCAGATCTAGATAGTTTGATGATCACAGAGAGTGTGATGGGATTACTCAAGGCAGAGGCAATTGGAGTACATAACTGCATAATCTATCAACTATACTGAAAAGCGATAAGAACTAGCTTTTATTATCATTACTGTCACTCGTTAAGTTACAAGTTAATAACATACAAAGAAATTTTGGGATCAGCTGAATCCTCTCATCTCACTTCACATCTGTAGCATGATTGTTTATTATTTTATCAAATTAATCTTTGCTGATAAATATATGACTCCAAATTTGCTGAAGTGTCCCGTATAAATGTTCCCACAAAAAATTATTGGGTTTATGAGGGAAAATATCACCATGAACAAAAAAAATCAGTCCTGAGTTTTAAATTTGTGATGAAACTTTTGGACAGAACTCTTTTCTTCATTTCTAAAGGTGATTTTCTTCTTCTTCAATAAGTCGCTTATTTTACAATTTCAAAGGAAAGTCATCATCCAGATCCTACTGATTTTAGCCACTAAATATAGTACTACCGGTACTATATTATTGAGAACTAACACTGAAATAAGTTTATGAAGCTTAATTCCAATTCCACACTGCAATAAGGAGGTTAAAAAGCTCACTCATTAATTTGTCTCCTGAGACTGTTCCTCAGCTGGTTCTTGTTCATGTCCGGTGTCCACACAAAATCGGTCAGGAAAGAGGACACATAGCCCTCCACCCTGGCTCCCAGGTTCTGGTATGCTGGCTGATGTAATGAAGCAATGAAAAAAAATGCAACTATGAGACAGATTTATTACAAAAAAATAAAAAGGCCAATTCATAAAGGAGCTTTATATCTCAAACTATGGTATGGATAGATTATCCGAGTGTAAGCGTAGTGCATACAGCATGTAGCGATTGTAATGATGATCATCAATTTATAATGTGAATTACTTGCATGAATTTAAATATAAAGACCAGTTATGGTCATGCAATTGCATTGTGAAAGAAACGTTGTGGAATTGATCTGAAAAGGTTGATCATTTGGCCCCTAGCATCTGCAAGGTTCTGGAATCATCAAAATGATAAAGAAATTTGGCCCATTCTTCGTAAAGTTACAAGCACTATACACAGAAAGATGTATATGGGACTACCCTATATCTCTCACAGACCATGAGA
>BEXV01000061.1:0-34835 GCA_003118195.1 Hemicentrotus pulcherrimus | reverse complement strand
TGTACATGATTTGTTTTTCATACTCTGTGTAATAATATATTTAATACTTTTGTTTATCTTTCTGTTGGAAAAGAAATAAATATGAATTGAATTGAATATTATTGAGCATATTAATTATTCAAGATAAACAATGACAAAATATTCATGAGAAAAAAAAAATGATGTGATTAAATATTATCTGTGATACATCATTGTAAATTTGGATTAAGAGTAAAAATGTAAATCTTAAAGCCTATCTGCACTAGTTTGGCCAGGAGGGATTAGACCTCCCTACAAATCAGCCCTCAATTAACATAAGAAAAAGGGGACAGTAGGGGACCAATGGTCACCGATTAGGCATTGTTTGCTATACAGAGGACGCAAGTAGCTATAAGAAGTGCAGCGGGGCTTTAAACTTCTGACTTTCATCATGATGCAGACTTCCGGTTAGAGTTGGGGTTAGGGTTCAAGTTAGGTCGAGGGATGAAATTCAGAATTTAGTTAGAAGCAAACTGAAGAGTGAAAGTAGGTGTCGTAAAATCTCCTACTCACCCTGGGCTCATGGTTGTGGTTCTTCCATAGACCCCTGACCAAACTAGCCTTGTTGGAGGATGTCAATGTGGACATATCCATAGCAATGTTGAGAGCTTCAAACTCACTCAGGTACACCAGATTCTTCAAGTACTCTCTGTCAAAGTAAATTGGGTTTCGATATAAGAGATCATAATTGATTGTTGATTATTCATGAGGATGTACGGTCCCATTCACAATATAGTATGATACTTAATATTTGAATTTCCTTGATCTCTATCCCTTCTCAGTATAAAATGCAACAAACTCAAAGAGGAAAATTAGAATGTCAGAGAGAAATAAAATCGCTTTTTAAAGATATCATGTATCATTGATCTATTCAAACTGAATCACATTGTTGATTTACCAATTTCTAATATATTGTCACCAAAACACATTGTATTTTCACTTCTTCAAATATATGGTATCAACATTTTTGTCAAATATTCCAAGCTATATTTGTATTATGAAGGAAATTTGGGAGCAAACGATCTAAGGTATTGCTACTTTGACATCCTTTCACATAGTAATGGAAAGAATAAAAATTCAAATTATTTTAAAATTTTCCCAAAACCCTGCTCTTTAAATCTGCATTGCATACCTGAGTTCAGAGGCAGACTGTTTTGAGACTTGAGATATGACGGCATCGTCAGAGAGAGAGAAGAGACAACGTAGCGCCCTCACCTGGCATCCCGTAGTGACGTGAGTTGAGGTTTGCTAGAAAGAAGACAAAAAGCAATCATTACAACAAGAGACATACTTCGCTTCATGAGAGATTAAACAATGCACTATTAGCTTAATTTTATTCCATTCCTATTTACCCTGTTCATACCTGCTGACTAAACATAGCTGCAAATATTGCTGCTACTTTACGGATATGTTAGCAAAAGCAACAAATGTGAAAGGGTTCTACCAAATCATGTAGTATTTTTCTGTGTGCTATTTCAGGGCTATTTTACAGGTTTGAACCCTAATGAGATTCAGAAATATAAGATGCTGCCTGTAATTTGAACAGTAAGCAAGGAAAATACAATACCCAAATCCATTATTAATGCAAATCAGCAAAATGACAGCATTAACAAAATTATTCAAATAATGTTATTAGATTTACCAAAAGTGTATAGGTCAAAAGCAACAACCGGATTAGTGTAATTGGGAGAAAAATCATATTTAACATGAATTTCAAATTCTTTTTCCAAAACAGCCCAAACATTGTGTGGATAATTTCCTCATTCGTATTAAAACAAATCATTGGATGAAGAGAAAGAATAACTGAATGTTGAGACAAAGAGCCACAAAATGGAAACACAAAGAAGAATTGTTAAGAGAAAATTACCTTGAATGCAACATTCAGTAAGAAGAGGACTGTACTCTCGGGATTCTGTCTTTGAAGCAGATATTTCAACCTGAATTTTTAAAAAACAAGAGTAAAACAGATTTTCAATCATGTTTGAAATTTTGAATACTTTTTCCATCATCAAAATAAAACGGACAAGCCGCACAGGTAACTAATTGAACAAGGATGTTAAGTACATTGATCTATGACTTGGTGGGACAGCCATGGATGGTTTCCCATGTGCAGGAGAATCACAACCTATGCACATTGAAAACCCACAGCACACTTTGTGAAAGAGTGGGCGGAAACCCTGGTAAAGTAATCTCCAAACATATTCTGATCAGTTACACTGTATATCAAAAGATAGACCTGAGGGTTATAGTGATTATGGTTCCCACTTCCAGGCACAGGTGATGCTGAATACTTAAGATGAGAAGGAGGAGGAGGAGGAGAGTGAGAAAGAGAGGAGGAGGAGAAGGAGAAGGAGAAGGAGAAGGAGAAGAAGAAGAAGGAGAAGGAGAAGGAGAAGGAGAAGGAGAAGGAGAAGGAGAAAGAAAAATAGAAGGGGAAGGAGGAGAAGGAGAAGAAGGAAAAGGAGGAAGAGAAAGACAAGAAGGAAAATAAGAAGAAGGAAATTGGAAGGAGTGGAAAGAGAATGAAATATTGGATAAGGAAAATAAGAAGAGAAGGAAAAAAGAGGGGGGAGAGGAGGGGGAGGAGTAGAAAGAGGACAGGAAGAGAAGAAAGAGGAGAAGGATAAGAATATCACAAGTACATCATTACCTCATGAGACTTCTCTCTTCTTCTGGAATCTCATCCTCTGCTGACGATCCAAAGGAGAAGTTCATGGTCTACCAGATATTGACAAAAATACAACACATAGAAATAACCATATTTTTTTTAGTTTGGTGATCAAGGCATAATATCTTTTTCATTTTAACATTCTTCACAATGCATATCGGTATCTCCCATTTTGTTTAAAAACAAAAAAACAAACTAACAAACAAACAGGAGAAGTTCATGGTCTACCAGATATTGACAAAAATACAACACATGGAAATAACCATATTTTTTTTAGTTTGGTGATCTAGGCATAATATCTTTTTCATTTTAACATTCTTCACAATGCATATCAGTATCTCCCATTCTGTTTAAAAACAAACAAACAAACAAACAAAAACATACAAACAACAAGATCTCTAAAAAACTAACTATTACTTCATCCTAATATACTAAAACTATGCAACTATTTTTCTGCAGGGGAACCTCCTTAAAAAGATTTTAAGAACACTGTTATAACAAATTAGTGGGAAACTCATTACAAAAAACACTGTAAAAGATTTAAACTACAAGCAATTCTGCGGGTCCCACTTCTTTGGTTTCTTAAATAGTTTTTAGCCCCTGATATAGAAAGGTTTCAATACAAGAAGAAAATAACTACAACTGCAAGAAATTTGTAGTAACACAGCCCCGCTTTATTCCTCATTTGGATATAAAAAGTTCTCAAACATCTGGAAGGGAACAAACCGTTTCTTCTTGTTTGCTCATGACAGGTTGAGGCATCCATTGTTCCATGAGATGAATACGAATCTTCTCTAGTTTACTGTTGTTTATCTTGGCGATCTCCTCCACTGCAGCGTTAATATCTAGTGCACAGAATGAGAATGGAAACATAAACAATGAAGTAAACATATTTTTTCAGCCCTTAAAGTGTATGTGGAGTTTGTTTGATTGATTTTATTTCTGCATTCAAATAACAAATACAAGGTTATACATTTTTAAATAAGTATTGTATAAATAGCAAATCATGTCTAATCATTATACAATATCCATAATATAAAGCATACAAAAAAGTATAACAAACATTTGTATATATATTTTTCATTGAACTAAAGAGATAAATTTCAGAACGAAGGAGACTGCCGTTTTGAGTGGTTAGGCTGGAAATGGATGGCGGCCTCGTGGACAAAAAAAAAAAAGGTTTTAGCAAAAAAATTCTCTTGGTAAAACCTAGTGATCAAGTGGTAACCCTGATTTTTTATTTGATTTCAGTTGATTGATGATATTATACTCACGATTATGATGCTGAAGATGTTTTCTAACTCAAGTGAGTTATTAAACAAATTATTAAACTATCTACCAGTCTCTCATTTTCAACAATAATCTTTTAGGTTTTACAAATTGTAATTAGTAATCCCAAGTTCATATAACCACCTCCTACTTTTACTCTTGTTAATATTGCCTGGGTTGTAATTTTTGTCAAGAAATCGCTATCCTAGGAGCCAGATATTTATTACAGACAATCAGGGAACAATCAAAACTTATTTTTAATGGAACCTTACAAAATGATCACCCTTAGTTTGTGTGGATGACTGGCAAATAATTTTAAGTCAACCTTAAATTTTTTCGCAACCTATGATTATTACATGATAGCAATTCACTGAGATTTTTCAGTTTGTTTCCTCAAATAAATAAACATCAATGTGATTACCTAAAGGCCATCTGTACTAGTTTAGCCAGAAGGGATTAGACCATACGACGAGGTCACTGACAGGTGGCTATTTCATCGACTCAGATCTCAATTAACATAGGGTCATGGGGGACAAACAGACACCGATTGGGGAAATTTCCCTATATAGAGGGAGCAAGTAGCTACAGTGGGGCATTAGATTTAGCCCCAAAGCACTATAAAGCAATAATTTGTGTAACAGTTTACGCCCCCTGACTGGCCACACCAAACCATACCTGGTAGGTTATGCTGATAACCCTGCAGACGCTGCTCAATGCTAGGATGTTCATAGAGCTTGAAGATGAGCTTAGCTGGTGTAGCGATCAACTGAACGTGCGAAGGATCGGCCAGGCCATGTCTACGGAGGGCCTCCTCCGTGCAGACTGCTCGATGCTCGGCAACCAGACGCTGGTGGGTGGCACAAGCCTTCTGGTGGTCAGGAGTCTGCCGTAAACAGGAGTTACAAAAAAAACTATTTCCAAGCTTCGTTTACAAAAAGTGCCTCAAGACAACTGCTTAAGTAAAATTTATAAGACATGTCACCTATTTGGAGCTAGACAGGTGTTTCTCTCATTTTTTAACACAGCTTTAATGCCCTTCTGGCTCTGAACAGACAATATAAAAGCGATTAGTACCTCACATTTCTGCACCTTATCGCACAAAAATAAGAGAGTACGCTTTGTTATGTGTTAAACCCCCTTTGTTCATCGCCATCCATTTACATGTAAAATAGCCCTATATTTTGCTGTGCAGGTTTGGGTGAGACTTTACAAAGTTTTACAGTTCCGCATTATAACAACATCTTGTATATACCATGCCAATATGCTTCATGGACCTCTAGGAAGAACAGAGCCATTTTTATAATGGCTCTGAATAGAGCTTTCCAGCCGTTTTTAATTCTTGATTGTATTCTTGTATGTATTGAATTTTTACACGGAAAATAAAACCAAACCAAACCATAATGATCTGATAATGCTCATACGTTCATTGATCAAAGCTTTGATGAATGAAAGAAAGGCAGAGCACAAATTCACAGACATTCACTATAAATGCATTCTATGGATCACCTATCATAATACAATATCCTGTTCATTCCAATCACTTTCATGTCATGTTCGTAATAAGGAGGTCAAATACTTACCCCTTCTTCACTTAACTCTTGCCATCTACTCGCAAGTCGCTCACACATCTTCAGAGCCATCTCCTTCTGTTTACCTTGAAAAACAAGATGAATGTTAAACATTGTTGACAAAATGCCTCTCCATAATTGCTCTATGAAAGAATCTAGATTCCTCCCTGCCCCTCTATGTTCTCCTAATCTTGTTGTTTAATAACCGAAAGGGAACTTTCTCTACCGGTATTCAACTTTTATTAATAACGCAAAGCCAATGTAGAGTCAACGCAGAGCCAACACAAACACAGGAACATTTAACAAATGGAAAATTTACAAAACATTTTTCCATATTTCAANTCTGTGAGATACAAACATGATCCAAGTTTGGCGGGAATCAATCAATCGGTTCTTGAGAAAACGCGATCACGAGAACGGGACGTACGTACGTACGGACGGACGGACAACCCGAAAACATAATGCCTCCGGCTACTTTGTAGCGGAGGCATAAAAAAAGGGGGGGTGCAACTGCCCCCGCTGCGTATGGCCATGGGAGATATCTTGAGATTATAGGGCACAAGTGCTGTACAGCCAAATGTCTTTATTTGTATATTGCTCAGTGTTGTCATTTTCTACTCATATTAAGAAAGTTAGAACTTGGTATTTATAAACAAATGTTTAATATTGTCTTCATTGTCTTCATTTTCTTTGTTGTAGCAAAAGTACAAAATGCTATATCAATTCGGTCTTGTGCATCAGCGAAGGAAATGTAAAGAAGATGGTCACCAGTCGTATCTGGAAAGGCTGAAATGTAATGTGCAGGCTCTTAATCTGATGTTCATGCGTCCTGTGCCATCCGATGGAAATTGCTTTTTTCACTGCATTTCGGATCAAATGGCCAGATTGGGCCTTCCTGTAAAGAGAGCAACTTCCCTGAGAATGCAAGCCGTCAACTTCCTCAAAAACCTGGTAGGTTTGTGATTTTTCATTTCAATATTTTCTCCAGTCCATTGATATACTTTGGAATGGTTTGCTTGCCGGACATAACAACACTACCTACACATTACACAAATTAGTTTTGACAGAAGCATCTTTGGAGCAGTGCAAAATAGAGATATGAACATTGCCCTGCTTTGTTTTCAGTATTCACCGGGGGATTGCTATATAATTTGTTGCTATGTATGGCAACCTTTCCAGTGGTTATGGAGATGCTTTTTTAATAGTTAAATTCTATTCTTGTAGTATGCATAGCATTTAAAATGATTTAATCGGCCTAATGAGAATGTTTACTCTTATGGTAATTTCTAAGAAAATACTTAATATTTTCAAAAATTATTTTGGGGAAAATAATCTAATGCTGAGATGGATCAGTAATTCTTGATGAGGACATTGTTTCAGATTAGACTTGTTTTAGAGTACGATTTAAGTGGAAAAAATCACCATCTTTTACAGAAATTCTATTCATGTGATTCAGAAAGAGATGTATTCCATCCTGCTCTGTTCATTAGGATGAGGGACATCCACTACGGGACCTCATATCACCAAGGTACCGTAAGTCTGCTGCCCAAAGTGGGACTTGGGCCGACCATGTTCTCATACAGGCCATGTCTTATGCCCTAGGTCGACACATACTGTATGGATTGTTACAAGCCTGGAAGAAAGTACCGGCTTGGGACATCTGGTGAACAAGATAGAGTGTGGTGTTACAGCACAAAAAGCGAAACCATTTCTGCTCGGCCATGAAGGGGAATATCACTATCATAGTTTAGGTAAGGTCAATTTGATTATTGTTGACATATAGGCTTTGTTGCATAAAATTTGCATTTGAAGGCAAATTGTTAGTTCTGTACAGCTATATGGTGGGAATTATGTATGTTAGTCATCTACAGCTATAGATTACTTTCATTTTCCTCTATATATCACCGCAGTTCACATTATTATCATTATTATAGCCTAGTAGAATCAGGAGGCTCCTTGACCGACCCACAACTTCAAAATTAGTCCATGCTTTTGTCTCGTCCCATATCGATTACTGTAATTCTTCTGGAGTCAGAAAATACCGCGATGACAAAGTCAGGTGACAAAGTCACGTGACCAAGCCCTAGTTCAGCCATCAGATCGTGAGGAGAAATACACTGACAGTTGTATTATATGTAAGTTTTTATATTTTTCTTTACAGTAAAATTCTAGACATAGCTTTTTACAAAATACTTGCATATAAATCACCAAATTGTAGCCGCAAAGGGCAAATAAATGATTAAGATGGTAGCACACACTGTACAGTTGAAATAAACATAACCTTAATGAGAAGATATAGTATTTTTTAAAAGTTATTATTTCTGATAGATTTTGTTTATCTTCAGCATACACAGGTAAGGTCCTTCGTTTTATCTGTTGCATGCAGCAACACACAAGTTCTCATCAGATTGGTCAGCCACACAAATATGACATCATAAATTATGTGAAGACACACAAAATTCTTTCTGATCATGAGATATATAACATGATGAATAATGTGTAGGTTCCACAAAAAACATTTTCCTTCCCTGAAACGAGGTACGGAAACAGAAACAGATCATTCAGGCATTGTTGGTTTGACATTTAACATACTCGCCTTCTTGTGATGGGGCCTTTTGCTTTTACTGTGTGCTTTTTGGAACAAGACAACATCAAAAGATGGATCTCAACTTGTTGCAGCACCCTTCAAGAATTGGAAGAAAGCAAATGAACGTTTTGACGAGCATTTCTTGGGGAAGGAACACAACAAAGGCAAGAAAAGTCAAATGTTCCGTAAAGCAAAACATGGCTCCGGATTTAAGTCCCATTCCAATGCACGTTACCACTTCATGCGGTTCAAGCTGGTAATGTCTGGGAAAAGGAGTGGAATAGATGTCGAAATGGATAGACTCAAATCAGAATGGCAAGAAAAGAACAGAGAGGTCCTGAAGTCCATAGTGGAGGCAGTGTTACTCTGTGGTAGGCAGAATTGTGGGTTTCGAGGGCGTAGAGATGACAGTCAATATCATGACCTGGACCTGATCATGAGATGGTCGCCAGCCAAAGAACACAGATTAATGAAGAAAGCGGACTCTGGAGATGGGGATATTGCAGTATTTGACACAGGCCGAAAAAACTTAAACAACTGTCACGAACAAGATGGGTTGAAAGACATGAAGGATTTGACAGTTTTATTACAATGTATCCAACAGTCCTGGAGACTCTTGAAGACTTATCCAATCAGCCGAACACAAGAAAAGCAGGAATGGCATCTGCTTCATCTTTGCTTAGACAGGGTTTGACTACTAAATCACTCTACTGACTACCAGTAAGTGCCTAGCATATATTGCAAGTCTCACTCAAATTAGAGCGATCGCTTGATGTTGGAAAGGCCTTTCAACATGTGACAACTGTGAAGAAAACCCTAGAAGATGTTAGAGAAAACATTGATGAATTCCATGGTACATGCTTTCTAGAAGCAACTCAGATGGCAGAAAAGTTGGAAATACCAGGCGGAAAGCCTCGCTCATGTGCTCGTATGACGGAAAGGAGCAATGTACCACACAGTAGTGTGAGTGAATACTATAAGAGAAGTTTGACAATTCCTTTTGTAGACCATCTAATGAGTCAAATGCAAACACGATTCACTTGTCTTCATGAAAGAGCAACACTTGGACTGGCAATGGTTCCAAGTATGAACAGCAACAGCGTTGCAACAGATGATCTAAGCTTCTTCAAAGAAGATTTGCCATTCCCAAAATCCCTTGAAGCAGAACTTCACCAATGGTACATTTATTTGAACAATCAACAGGACCGTCCACAATCAATAACAGAGACACTGCAGAGGTGCGATGAATTTATGTATCCAAATATCAAATCTATTCTGAGAAAATGTGTTCCCACTTACAAGTGCCGAGTGTGAGAGGTCTATAAGCATCATTCGACTGCTAAAGACGTACATGCGGTCTACCATGGGACAGAATCGATGCTCGTCATTAGCCCTCATGTATATTTACAGGGATATTCATATCCATGTGACTGAAGTAGTCAATATATTTGCTCATCTTCATCCAAGGAGACAACTCCTGTCAACTTTCCCCCAAGTAAAGTGATCTTTGCGAAACTAGGGGAAGATAGCCTTAGTTGAGCAGCAACTGGGTAAGTTCAGCCACCTATGATTGACAAAATGTTTTCATTACATCTGCACATATCAGATGTTTGTTGTAAATTTTAACTCGTGCCCACGACTTACAGGTGACAAGTCAATTTTTTTTTCATAAGTCGTGCGCACAACTTATGAAGAAAAATAAACTGACTTGTCACCTATAGGCTGTGGGCAAGAGTTAGTGAGTCGTGCGAACGACTTTTGATTCTTTTGTTTGTTGACATGTCACCTTAGGGGCTCCGTACAGTGCAATCCATCATCCCCTCATATCTTATGCAAAACAATGGACTATGCTTACCCCTTCATCTTCTCCACTCTGTTGAAACATAATCTCATACTCTGACGGGGGCTTACGGCGTGTATATGCTTCCAAGTAGTCAAGAAGTTGCAGACCCTATGTGAATAAGATCAACAAAATAAATGTGTATCAAAATTAATAATGTTCCTTATACATGCAAATTACAAGGGATTTGGTGATTTTTTAAACTATTAAAGCATGGTATACCTGTAATTTGAGCTTGTAAACTTGTGGACCCATGACTGTAAGTCCTCTCTGAGGGACTTGGTAATGATGATTAATGCCTTATCAAAGGGCTCACCTTCATTGACTTGGTTTCAAACCAGGGCCTCCCCGGTGAAGAGACCACCCCAAACTCTTCTAACACTGAACTATTTCAATTTCTTGAATATTATATGATATTGTGTACATCATGCATTTTCTATTAAAATCACAAGTGCTTTTAATTTGTGTGATGATATAAGGAAACTTCGAAAATTGACTACTTGAAGTAAAAAAAAAACACCCCAAACTGTAAGGCTTGTGTTCATAAAAGTGGGCTAAGTTAAACCGGGTAAAACTGATTCATGAAGTGTCAAGCTCTTGATATTGTCCAAATTTACTGTTCTTTTGTAATAAAATGAATAATGAATTGAATCAAGTCATGAAATGAAAATGAGAAATTGATTTCATGGTGAGAGCCATGGTATGGTCGATGTGTGGTGTTAGACTGTCATAAGATGGCATACCATAAGAGGAAATGGAAGACCGATAATTTCATGGAAAGATATGGTGAAGAAAGAAAGCAGCAAGGTTGGTCTGAATGACGAAGACGTAATCCCTGGTAAGAGGCAAAATGCTGACTTTAATAAATGATGATGATGATGATGATGATGACGATGATGATGATTAAGTTACAGAATTATGTTTTTTTACATAGGGAGATTTATATTAATTACTCCATGAAACAACGGACTACCCTACCCTGTTAAACCTGGACTAAAGTTTAAATGCTTTCATGAATAACAGCCTAAATGTAATGTAAACACAAACTGTTTATACATACCACCTCAGTAGAATGACTTTGATCAGTCACATCTAAGCAGCTGTCGCTGATAATACCTAGAACTAGACGAAGCATCTCGTAGTCATAGCAGTCAATCTGTGAGTTAAAACAAGGACAAATAACATCAGCAAGAACATACATTTGTGCATGATGTAGTCAAGTTTTGAGTCTGAGCCCACAGTAAACCAATCCCTTTCCATTTGTGTCACAGTAAGACTTAATGCAAATTCCAAATTTGAATTGAGCCTGATCTGTAAAGCAGCTGCCGTTGATAATAGTATTATTGATAATAGCAGTCAATCTGTGCGTCCAAACCAAGAGGAGAAAGAAAGTAAGCAATGGTCAAGAACGTATGCGATGTAGTCAAGTCTCCAAGTTTGGAGTCCCAGTCCGGAGTAAAACAACACCATTTGTTTTAAGAGTGGTCACATATCAATAATTTGATTATACTTAATACAATACTATGCAATTGGAAGAAAATGTTCTGGATCCAAGAAAATCGGTGATGAAGGCTCATTAACAAATCAGTTAGCACCATACATTTTCTACACATACTGTTCACATCTTACCGGTTACCTATTTGACACCTGCGTGGAGAGTGGCAAATTTAGATTAATGTCTTGCTAACGGACATTTCTGCCACGCTGGGATTCGCACCGTGAACCAAGTGATTGTCAGTTTGGTGAAGTAGCCACTAGACCTTGCACCTTCACGTCATTAATCATTGCAAAAACAAGTTGCAACAATGGCTGTGTGTCTGTAATCCATAAAAATATCTGTATATATCCACAAAAAATATCGCCTTATATATTCCTGAACATATTCACCTTATCTACATTTGCTTTCAGCATCTGAACGAGAGCTCCTCTCTTTTGGATCATAGAAACAGCAGAGAGGATCACTTTCTTGTCCAGAGGCTTTTTGCTGTTGCCATGGTGATCTTCCTTTTCACTGTCGCTAGGCAACAGCAGGAGACGGACATACATCATGAGTGCCTCCTGCTCATCTAGTTTGAAATCTCTATACAAGGCAAAAAGAATCAAGAAAATAAAGCATATTAAGAGTATTGATTGGTGATTCTTTATAGTATACTCGACTGTTAAAAAGGGGAAATGCTCCCTGATATTAAAGCTCATCAGTACTAGTATAAAGGAGGGATTAGACCACACTGCAAGGATACTGTACAGGTGGTTATCTCATTAACTCAGCTCTCAAATAACATAAGAAAAAGGCAATGTTTGTTACACAGAGGGCAAAAGTACCTACAAGTAGTGCAGTGGGCCTATAAATTGGTTTAAATAAAAGCAGAAAATTGAGAGAAACAAATTTGTGAACTATGCTTTCATAACACAAAGTATGATAAAGCACAATTGTTCTTTGATTGCAATATGGATCTTCTCATCCTTTGTGTCATTCTATTGTAAAAAATATTAAATTGTGAACATTATTTCTATATTTCTTTTAGACAAAATCCAAACCATGGGTGGTTACTTCTTACTTGTACAAGCATACACATGCTTTCTTGGCAGTCAGGTTAACCTAACAATTTACAAACCAACCAACCTTTATGGTTGCAGTAAATGAATATTAAAGTAGACTTGCCTGCAGTATTCAGTGATGAGTTCTAGACTGGTCTGTGGGTGAGTGATAAGCTGAGGTAACAATAGACGTTTCTTCTCCATGTTGTTGAACGCATCTTTGAAAGACACCTGGTAAGATCAAAGACAAAACGAATGGTGATATGATTTCTGCAACTAGATGCAACATATGATACACAGATTTTACACTCACCATTGCAACATGGCTGATTAGGAACCCTTACCAGTAGCCTTTTTTTATTCTGATGAAATTTGTAAGACCCTACCGGACATAAATCATCTACAAGGCTATAAAAGAAGAAACGGTCAAAAATGTTCATAATCTGTTACAAGGCACTAGTAGCGAAGGCTTGGGATACAGATTTGACGAGATAAGGCCCCTGATTTAAAATTAAAAAATCATGAGGTAAAGTCTAATACATATCACATTTCTGTATCCTACTGCACAGAGCTACATGTAAGTGAATATGCATAGAATCTTTGTTGCAAGCAGCTGCCATTCATTTACATATTTATCAAAAAAACATGGCGGGTTCATACCTAAACATGCTTTAAGTCTTATCTTAATTGAAAATCAAAAACTTACCTTAATCTTAAGGAGTCTATCTCCCCATAATGCACTAGTAGCTAGGTCTTGGAACACAGTCTGTATTTTGGCATCTTGATTCATCTTTGCCATCTCACATCCTACTTGGGCTATTGCCTAGTGAGAAAGAGATGAAGCCTCTTGATATGAAGAGAGTATATTTCACAAATACAAGAACTTAAATATCCACTTGAAAAAAAGTATCACTCATTTTTGTTTATTGAGTGACAGAGTAGACAACTCAAGGTATTCAAAAACTCTTCTGAGGTTCTGATTAATTTCGAGGTAATTTGAACATTACAATCTGAAAACAACATTCATGTGTACAAATATCTTTACCAAGCTGTAATCCTCAAATGACAGAGACCCATTGATATTCGGTATCTTTTTAAATTTGTACTCCCTATATTTTATATTTTATGGGCATTGAGCAATTTTGTATTACATCAATGGAAAATATAAAGAGCACTTGCTCTGTTAACATCAAATATACCAATTGAATTGAACATGATATGCTTCATTATGACACTTATTCTAGTATTATCTAAGGCTTTCCTACCATAAATAAAGACATTTATTTTTGTATTTTCTGGGGCTTACTAAGATTTTCTTGTAGTTTTGTCCAGCGTTGTAGACAAGCTTTTTGATCTGTTCTTTGGAAGGTTGAATGGTGAGGTAACACAGCGCCAAGAACGTATCCACAGTTCGACAGCTGAATATCTGCAAGAGGTTTAAATCAAATCAATGTACAGTTATATATTGACTATTTAAAAATCCATGGCATTTCCATTGATCATAATCATAACCTTTTTTAATGATTATGACCACAAAACAAAATGTATATTGTAGTGTATAAATATACAACGTGCTTCAAGAGAAACCAGTATATAAAGATATAAGTGGTGTTCATAGGTAAGTGGTCTTTATGTAAAGGGTCTTTTTATAGTTATAGTATATGTTTCAATAAGCCAATTTCAAGGGGGAAAAAATGTGGTTTTTACAGGCAGATGGTCCTTCTATAAAGGTGTATCTTCTTCTCCCCTCTTCCTTATCATTTGCATTTACATAATGTCTTTGTATACATCATTTATTTGTCTAATCTTGTCCTGCCTCGTCTCTTTTCTTTCTTTTTTGTGTCTGTGTATCTTTCTCTGTTTCTCCATGTCTTGTTTTGTCTTGCCTTGTCCTGTACATCAAGCATGCCCAACAAATACATATGCTTCAAAGGCAGGGTATTTTACCAACATCGCTACCACTGCTGCAATGTATTTTCAACTGCGCCATCTTTCGGTGACGGCATACATAGAGCAATTCCCAATTCCTGTATCCAAACATCATCATCCACATGTCATGTAGTTGGTGATGCATTGTGGGACTTGTCTGTTGCCACATCGGGATACTGTAAGCAACAGATACATGTAAATCTGAAGTAGTGTCAGTAGAATACCCTGCCTTTAAGGGATCAACGCCTCCTTTCTTGCATGTCAATATGAATGTCTTAAAAATGAAATTATTGTTCTTTTGAGATGAAAGTGAAATGAAAACTAATCACATGAGAACTAAAACTCTCCTTGCTTACCTTGTTAAGTAGAATGGATGATAGATTACTGATGTTCTGCTTAGCAACAGGCATAACCTCTGCCATTTCTTTCATTTCTTTCTCTACAGCTGCTATTGTGACCTACAGAAAAACATATAATTTTTTTTGAAATTGCAAACATAGATTTTGCAGAAGAAAAAAATATATATTACATAGGTTGTTATGATAACAACCTATTTAAATGAAAGAAGTACAGTGGATATCCTAAATTTTCATTGATGAGGCTAAATACAATTAATTAGTATCATCAGAACCCTCAACATCATCATCATAAGCAACATCATCACCATCACCATCTTCTTCAACACCACCACCACCACCACCACCACCACCACCACTACCACCACCACAACCACGACCACCACCACCATCATCATCACTACCATCATCAAAATCACCAACATCACCATCATCAACATTACCATCATCAACAGCAGCAGCAACACCAGCACCATCATTAACATCATCATCAGCATCAAAGTGGTGCGTTCCAGGGTTGTAACCTCTAGGTACTCACCTCATCTTGTAGTGATCTGTTGCCGGTGTTGACCGAGAGATGGACCAGGGACGTGGCAAGCAACTCCATGACATAACGAAAGGCCAGGCAGCACTGGTTATGCTCCTTGAATGTCTGACACAGGTACTTGGTAGAGGCAGCAACCTGACCAATTTGACCAGACTGGACAGCTCCTTCCTCATTACTTGGTTCTGAATCGACAGTGAGACAGAAAAAAATAAGTTCACACTTTTTAAACAACATTTTGCTTAACTCTTTGTCTGCTACTCAAATGGTTTTACCTGTGCCACATTGAATGTTATTGGACAGATATACCAAATGCTTCAAGATTTTTAAACTGTTTCCAGTGAAGATTATTCTACATCAGGAGACCTGCAGTTGGCACAAGTGAGTTTTGACATTGAGGGATTATTTATGAAAAGAGTTGTAAGTCCAAGATAAAACTGTTATTTCCTGCAAGATAAATGTCCTACCTTTGAGCAAGACAGGTTGTCCAGACACCCTGGCCTGCTGGAACGGCAGAGCATCCTTTGGCCTGACCGTAGGCTGACATGCCAAAGCAAACTCTGCTGCTACAGGAATGACATCTTGAGATGATAGAACAAGTGATTCTTCCTTGAAGAACATCTCATAGGTGTACTCCTCGTAGGGATCTTTCTTGGTCTCTGCGGCCCCAATCTAAAATGCAATAGCATGGATAAGTCAGCAGAATGCAGAACTGTCAACCTAGTGCAACTACAAAAAAAGGAACCATGATGGCAAAAAAAAAAAGGGAATTTCAAGCAACAAAAAAAAGAATTCATGAAAAAGAAACTTACGACCCCGGCGATGCACTTCCAATGCAGAAATGTCCATTCCTCGTGCTGTTATTTCCATATTATAGTTGTCCCTCTTGCTAATAGAATACATGGCCATTTGCCAGTATGTTCTTTACGAAAAAGTTGCCTTTTCCTGGAAGATTTAGCACAGACAACTTGAACGCCCAAACGCGTGATACCAACCGATAATATACGTAATATACATGCAGCGCAAGGCAGTAAGGAGAACAACTTTTATTTGTTAGAACCGTGCACCCCAATATTACTGTCAAACATTTAAAGAAGAAAAAAAAGTACTACCGTAATTTTGACAAAAAATCTGAATAATTCCAGGAAAAAAATAATGGTTGGATGCTCTTCATTGACACATATGGTGTGATGACCACAGGGTCATATGCCCCAGCAAAGGATCAGCTGACATAGCAAACTAAATCCCTCACATGGGCACCTACAGAGACAGAGAGAGATAGAGAGAAGGGAGGTAAGCTAAATAGAGCTGCAGCAATCTCATTGACACGTATGGTGTAATGACCACAGGGTCATATGCTCTAGCAAAGGACCAGCTAACATAGCAAGCTAAATCCCTCACATGGGCACCTACAGAGACAGATGGAGAGATAGAGAGAAAAGAGTTGAACTAGAAAGAGCTGGGGCAATCTCATTGACATATTGTGTGATAACCACAGGGTTTAATGCTCTATTAAAGGACCAGCTGACATAGCAAGCTAAATCCCTCACATGGGCACCTACAGGGACAGAGAGAGACAGAGAGAAAGGAGGTAAACTAAATAGAGCTGGAGCAATCTCATTGACACATATGGTGTGATGACCACAGGGTCATATGCTCTAGCAAAGGACCAGCTGACATAGCAAGCTAATTCCCTCACATGGGCACCTATAGAGACAGAGAGAGATAGAAAGGAGGTAAGCTAAATAGAGCTGGAGCAATCTCATTGACACATATGGTGTGATGAACACAGGATCATATGGTCTAGCAAAGGACCAGCTGACATAGCATGTTGAATCCCTCACATGGGCAGCTACAGAGACAGAGAAAGATAGAGAGAGAGAGAGAGAGAGAGAGAGAGAGAAAGGAGGTAAACTAAATAGAGCTGCAGCAATCTCATTGACTCAAATGGTATTATGACCAAAATTCATATGCTCTAGCAAAGGACCAGCTGACATAGCAAGCTAATTCCCTCACATGGGCACCTATAGAGACAGAGAGAGAGATAGAAAGGAGGTAAGCTAAATAGAGCTGGAGCAATCTCATTGACACATATGGTGTGATGAACACAGGATCATATGGTCTAGCAAAGGACCAGCTGACATAGCATGTTGAATCCCTCACATGGGCAGCTACAGAGACAGAGAAAGATAGAGAGAGAGAGAGAGAGAGAGAGAGAGAGAAAGGAGGTAAACTAAATAGAGCTGCAGCAATCTCATTGACTCAAATGGTATTATGACCAAAATTCATATGCTCTAGCAAAGGACCAGCTGACATAGCAAGCTAATTCCCTCACATGGGCACCTATAGAGACAGAGAGAGAGATAGAAAGGAGGTAAGCTAAATAGAGCTGGAGCAATCTCATTGACACATATGGTGAGATGACCACAGGGTCTTATGCTCTAGCAAAGGACCAGCTGACATAGCAAGCTAAATCCCTCACATGGGCACCTACAGAGACAGAGAGAGATAGAGAGAAAGGAGGTAAACTATATAGAGCTGCAGCAATCTCATTGACACATATGGTGAGATAACCACAGGGTCTTATGCTCTAGCAAAGGACCAGCTGAAACAGCAAGCTAAATCCCTCACATGGGCTCCTACGGAGACAGAAAAAGATGGAGAGAAAAGAGTTGAACTAGAAAGAGCTGCAGTAATCTCATTGACACATATGGTGAGATGACCACAGGGTCATATACCCCAGCAAAGGACCAGCTGACAAGGCATGCTAAATCCCTCACATGGGCACCTACAGAGACAGAGAGAGATAGAGAGAAAGGAGATAAACTAAATAGAGCTGCAGCAATCTCATTGAGATATGGTGTGATGGCCACAGGGTCATATGCTCTAGCAAAGGACCAGCTGACATAGCAAGCTAAATCCCTTACAGGGGCACCAACAGAGACAGAGAGAGATAGAGAGAAAAGAGTTGAACTAGAAAGAGTTGCAGCAATCTCATTGACAGATATGGTATGTACGTATTCATTAGGCTTTATAATGGGCACCTACAGAAACAAAGAGAGGTGGAGAGAAAGGAGGTAAACTTAATGGAACTGGGGCAATCTCATTAAGATATGGTGTGATGACCACAGGGTCATATGCCCAAGCAAAGGACGAGCTGACATAGCAGGCTAAATCCCTCAACTAGGCACCTACTGGGTCACAGAGAGAAAGAAGGCAAACTAAACAGAGCTGGAGCAATCTCATTGCCATATATGGTGTAATGACCACAGGGTCATATGCCCTAGCAAAGGACCAGCTGACATAGCAAGCTAAATCCCTCAAATGGGCACCTACAGAGACAGATAGTGAGAGGGTGGTAAACTAAATAGAGCTGCAGCAATCTGATTGACATATGGTGTGATCACCACAGGGTTTTATGCTTTATCAAAGGACCAGCTAACATAGCAAGCTAAATCCCTCACATGGGCACCTACAGAGACAGATGGAGAGATAGAGAGAAAAGAGTTGAACTAGAAAGAGCTGCAGTAATCTCATTGACACATATAGTGTGATGACCACAGGGTCATATACTCTAGCAAAGGACCAGCCGACATAGCATGCTAAATCCCTCACATGGGCACCTACAGAGAAAGAGAGAGATAGAGAGAAAAGAGTTGTACTAGAAAGAGCTGCAGTAATCTCATTGACACATATGGTGTGTTGACCACAGAGTCATATGCTCTAGCAAAAGACCAGCCGACATAGCATGCTAAATCCCTCACACGATCACCTACAGAGAGAGATAAAGAGAAAGGAGGTAAACTAAATAGAGCTGAGGAAATCTCATCAACACATATGGTGTGATGACCACAGGGTCATATGCCCCAGCAAAGGACCAGCTGACATAGCAAGCTAAATCCCTGACATGGGCACCTACGGAGACAGAGAAAGATAGAGAGAAAAGAGTTGAACTAGAAAGAGTTGCAGCAATCTTATTGACACAAATGGTGTGATGACAACAGGGTCATATGCTCTAGCAAAGGAACAGCTGACATAGCAAGCTAAATCCCTCACATGGGCACCTACAGAGACAGAGAGAGATAGAGAGAAAAGAGTTGTACTAGAAAGAGCTACAGCAATCTCATTGACACGTATGGTGTAATGACCACAGGGTCATATGCCCTAGCAAAGGACCAGCTGACATAGCAAGCTAAATCCCTTACATGGGCACCTACAGAAACAGAAAATATATAGAAAGGAGGTAAAGCTAAATAGAGCTGCAGTAATCTTATTGACACATATGGTGTGATGACATCAGTGTCATATGCTCTAGCAAAGGAAAAGCTGACTTAGCAAGCTAAATCCCTCACATGGGCACCTACGGAGACAGAGAAAGATAGAGAGAAAAGAGTTGAACTAGAAAGAGCTGCAGCAATCTTATTGACACATATGGTGTGGTGACAACAAGGTCATATGCTCTACCAAAGGACCAGCTGACATAGGAAGCCAAATCCCTTATATGGGCAGCTACAAAGACAGAGAGAGATAGAGAGAAAAGAGTTGTACTACAAAGAGCTACAGCAATCTCATTGACACATATAGTGTGATGACCACAGGGTCATATGCTCTAGCAAAGGACCAGCTGACATAGAATGCTGAATCTCTTACATGGGCACCTACAGAGACCAAGAGAGATAGAGAGAAAAGAGTTGAACTAGAAAGAGCTACAGCAATCTTATTGACACATATGGTGTGATGACCACAGGGTCATATGCTCTAGAAAATGAACAGCTGACTTAGCAAGCTAAATCCCTCACATGGGCACCTACAGAGACCAAGAGAGATAGAGAGAAAAGAGTATAACTAGAAAGAGCTACAGCAATCTCATTGACACTTATGGTGTGATGACAATAGGGTCTTATGCTCAAGCAAAGGACCAGCTGACATAGCAAGCTAAATCCCTCACATGGGCACCTACAGAGACAGAGAGAGATAGAGAGAAAAGAGTTGTACTAGAAAAAGCTACAGCAATCTCATTGACACGTATGGTGTAACGACCACAGGGTCATATGCCCTAGCAAAGGACCAGCTGACATAGCAAGCTAAATCCCTGACATGGGCACCTACAGAGACAGATAGTGAGAGGGAGGTAAACTAAATAGGGCTGCAGCAATCTCATTGACATATGGTGTGATGACAACAGGGTTTGAAGCTCTATAAAAGGACCAGCTGACATAGCAAGCTAAATCCCTTACATGGGCACCTACAGAAACAGAAAATATATAGAAAGGAGGTAAGCTAAATAGAGCTGCAGTAATCTTATTGACACATATGGTGTGATGACAACAGGGTCATATGCTCTAGCAAAGGAAAAGCTGACTTAGCAAGCTAAATCCCTCACATGGGCACCTACAGAGAAAGATAGTGAGAGGGAGATAAACTTAATAGAGCTGGAGCAATCTTTTTGACAAGTGGTGTGATGACCACAGGGTCATATGCTCTAGCAAAGGACCAGCTGACATGGCAAGCTAAATCCCTTACATGGGCACCTACAGAGACAGAGAGAGAGATAGAGAAAGGAGGTAAGCTAAATAGAGCTGCAGCAACCTCATTGAGATATGGTGTAATGACAAACGGGTCGAATGCTCTAGTAAAGGACTAGCTGACATAGCATGTTAAATCCCTTACATGGGCACCTAGAGAGACAAGGAGAGATAGAGAGAAAGGAGGTAAGCTAAAAAGAGCTGCAGCAATCTCATTGACACGTATGGTGTAATGACCCCAGGGTCATATGCTCTAGCAAAGGACCAGCTGAAATAGCAAGCTGAATCCCTCACATGGGCACCTAAAGAGACAGAGAAATATAAAGAGAAAAGAGTTGTACTACAAAGAGCTGCAGTAATCTCATTGACACATATAGTGTGATGACCACAGGGTCATATACTCTAGCAAAGGACCAGCCGACATAGCATGCTAAATCCCTCACACGATCACCTACAGAGAGAGATAAAGAGAAAGGAGGTAAACTAAATAGAGCTGGGGAAATCTCATCAACACATATGGTGTGATGACCACAGGGTCATATGCCCCAGCAAAGGACCAGCTGACATAGCAAGCTAAATCCCTCACATGGGCACCTACGGAGACAGAGAAAGATAGAGAGAAAAGAGTTGAACTAGAAAGAGCTGCAGCAATCTTATTGACACATATGGTGTGATGACAACAGGGTCATATGCTCTAGCAAAGGAACAGCTGACATAGCAAGCTAAATCCCTCACATGGGCACCTACAGAGACAGAGAGAGATAGAGAGAAAAGAGCTGTACTAGAAAGAGCTACAGCAATCTCATTGACACGTACATGTATGGTGTAATGACCACAGGGTCATATGCCCTAGCAAAGGACCAGCTGACTTAGCAAGCTAAATCCCTGACATGGGCACCTACAGAGACAGATAGTGAGAGGGTGGTAAACTAAATAGCGCCTCAGCAATCTCATTGACATATGGTGTGATAACCACAAGGTTTTATGCTCTATCAAAGGACCAGCTGACATAGCAAGCTAAATCCCTGACATGGGCACCTACAGAGACAGATAGTGAGAGGGTGGTAAACTAAATAGGGCTGCAGCAATCTCATTGACATATGGTGTGATAACCACGGGGTCATATGCTCTATCAAAGGACCAGCTGACATAGCAAGCTAAATCCCTTACATGGGCACCTACAGAGACAGAGAGAGAGATAGAGAAAGGAGGTAAGCTAAATAGAGCTGCAGCAACCTCATTGACACATATGGTGTGTTGACCAACGGGTCGAATGCTCTAGTAAAGGACTAGCTGACATAGCATGTTAAATCCCTTACATGGGCACCTAGAGAGACAGGGAGAGATAGAGAGAAAGGAGGTAAGCTAAATAGAGCTGCAGCAATCTCATTGACACGTATGGTGTAATGACCCCAGGGTCATATGATCTAGCAAAGGACCAGCTGAAATAGCAAGCTAAATCCCTCACATGGCACCTACAGAGACAGATAAATATAAAGAGAAAGAGTTGAACTAGAAAGAGCTGCAGCAATCTTATTGACACATATAGTGTGATGACTACATAGTCATATGCTCTAGCAAAAGACCAGCTGACATAGCAAGCTAAATCCCTGACATGGGCACCTACAGAGAAAGATAGAGAGAAAGGAGGTAAACTAAATAGAGCTGGGGAAATCTCATCAACACATATGGTGTGATGACCACAGGGTCATATGCCCCAGCAAAGGACCAGCTGACATAGCTAGCTAAATCCCTCACATGGGCACCTACAGAGAGAGATAAGGGGGAAAGGAGGTAAACTAAATAGAGCTGGGGCAATCTCATCAACACATATGGTGTGATGACCACAGGGTCATATGCTGTAGCAAAGGACCAGCTGACATAGCATGCTAAATCCCTGACATGGGCACCTACAGAGACAGAGAGAGATAGAAAGAAAAGAGTTGTACTAGAAAGAGCTACAGCAATCTCATTGACATATATGGTGTGATAACCACAGGGTTTTATGCTCTATCAAAGGACCAGCTGACATAGCAAGCTAAATCCCTTACATGGGCACCTACTGAGACAGAGAAAGATAGAGAGAAAAGAGTTGAACTAGAAAGAGCTGCAGCAATCTCATTGACACATATGGTGTGATGACTACAGGGTCATATGCCCCAGCAAAGGACCAGCTGACATAGCAAGCTAAATCCCTCACATGGGCTCCTACGGAGACAGAAAAAGATGGAGAGAAAAGAGTTGAACTAGAAAGAGCTGCAGAAATCTCATTGACACATATGGTGAGATGACCACAGGGTCATATACCCCAGCAAAGGACCAGCTGACATGGCAAGCTAAATCCCTCACATGGGCACTTACAGGGATAGAGAAAGATAGATAGAAAGAGGTAAGTTAAATAGAGCTGCCGCAATCTCATTGACATATATGGTGTGATGACAACAGGGTCATATGTTTTAGCAAAGGACCAGCTGACATAGCAAGCTAAATCCCTCACATGGGCACCTATAGAGACAGAGAAAGATAAAGAGAAAAGAGTTGTACTAGAAAGAGCTGCAGCAATCTTATTGACACATATGGTGTGATGACAACAGGGTCATATGCTCTATCAAAGGACCAGCTGACTTAGCAAGCTAAATCCCTTATATGGGCAGCTACAGAGACAGAGAAAGATAAAGAGAAAAGAGTTGTACTACAAAGAGCTACAGCAATCTTATTGACACATATAGTGTGATGACTACAGAGTCATATGCTCTAGCAAAAGACCAGCCGACATAGAATGCTGAATCTCTCACACGATCACCTACAGAGAGAGATAAAGAGAAAGGAGGTAAACTAAATAGAGCTGGGGAAATCTCATCAACACATATGGTGAGATGACCACAGGGTCATATGCCCCAGCAAAGGACCAGCTGACATAGCAAGCTAAATCCCTCACATGGGCACCTACAGAGACAGATAGTGAGAGGGAGGTAAACTAAATAGAGCTGGAGCAATCTCATCGACACATATGGTGAGATGACCACTGGGTTTTATGCTCTAGCAAAGGACCAGCTGACATAGCAAGCTAAATCCCTTGCACGGGCACCTACAGAGACAGAGAGAGAGAGATAGAGAAAGGAGGTAAGCTAAATAGAGCTGCAGCAACCTCATTGAGATATGGTCTAATGACCAACGGGTCAATTGCTCTAGTAAAGGACTAGCTGACATAGCATGTTAAATCCCTTACATGGGCACCTAGAGAGACAGGGAGAGATAGAGAGAAAGGAGGTAAGCTAAATAGAGCTGCAGCAATCTCATTGACACGTATGGTGTCATGACCCCAGGGGCATATGCTCTAGCAAAGGACCAGCTGACATAGCAAGCTAAATCCCTCACATGGGCACCTACGGAGACAGAGAAAGATAAAGAGAAAAGAGTTGTACTAGAAAGAGCTGCAGCAATCTCATTGACACATATAGTGTGATGACCACAGGGTCATATGCCCCAGCAAAGAACCAGCTGACATAGCAAGCTAAATCCCGCACATGGGCACCTGCAGCGACAGAGAGAAAATGACAGGAGGTAAACTGAGCTGGAGCAATCTCATTGACATATGGTGTGATAACAACAGGGTCATATGCCCCAGCAACTGACCAGCTGACATAGCAAGATAAATCCCTCACATGGGCACCTACAGGGACAGAGAGGGAAAGAGAGAAAGGAGGTAAACTAAATAGAGCTGGAGAAATCTCATCGACACATATGGTGTGATGACCACAGGGTCATATGCTCTGGCAAAGGACCATCTGACATTGCAAGCTAAATCCCTCACCTGGGCACCTACAGAGACAGAGAGAGATAGAGAGAAAAGAGGTAAACTAAATAGAGCTGGAGCAATCTCATTGACACATATGGTGTGATGACCACAGGGTCATATGCCCGAGCAAAGGACCAGCTGACAAGGCATGCTAAATCCCTCACATGGGCACCTACAGAGACAAAGAAAGATAGAGAGAAAAGAGTTGAACTAGAAAGAGCTGCAGTAATCTCATTGACACATATGGTTTAATGACCACATGGTCATATGCCCCTGCAAAGGACCAGCTGACATAGCATGCTAAATCCCTCACATGGGCACCTGCAGCAACAGAGGGAAAATGACAGGAGGTAAACTAAATAGAGCTGGAGCAATCTCATTGATACATATGGTGTGATGACCACAGGGTCATATGCTCTATCAAAGGACCAGCTGACAAAGCATGCTGAATCCTCCACATGGGCACCTACAGAGACAGAGAGAGATAGAGAGATAGCACCTACAGAGACAGGGACAGAGAAAGATAGAGAGAAACAAGGTAAACTAAATAGAGCTGGAGCACTCCCATTGACACATATGGTGTCATGACCACAGGGTCATATGCTCCAGCAAAGGACCAGCTGAAACAGCAAGCTAAATCCCTTGCATGGGCACCTACAGAGACAGATAGAGAAAGAGAGAAAGGAGGCAAACTGAATAGAGCTGGAGCAATCTCATTGACATATATGGTGTGATGACCACAGGGTCATATGCCCCAGCAAAGAAACAGCTGAAACAGCAAGCTAAATCCCTCACATGGGCACCTACAGAGACAGATGGAGATAGAGACAAAAGAAACTACAGGCCAAACATATAGACGTATCCACTACACATCTATATGTTATGCGGTTTAAACCTCCGTGAAGGCGCTACCGTACGTCCTTCAGGAAAACATTGATCTACTTCTGCCACCCAAGACCCAGGTGAGGCACATGGGTATATCACAGGGTAATTCCTTGCATGCTCGAGTGCCTTATCAGACCTGCCAACCTCTGTAATTCAATAACTGTATTCTTTAATCCCAAAAGTTGTATTTTACCCCAAAAAACAGGGACTGATACGCGAATGAATGCCTCTTACAGAGCTGCCAACCCCAACTGAACAAAAATCCTTTTTTTTTTTTCCCCAAATCCTATTTTTAGTACTTTCTCACTGCAAACATGTATATAATTTATTAAGGAAAATCGTACTGTCGCATTTACTTCTTAAAATCGTACGAAATACGATAAAAACGTACTGGTTGGCTGTTCTGCCTTATCATGGTGGCCTAGCTAAAGCTGGTGATAGCTTAAAACATAAAGGGACAATCATCCAGTCACAGGAAAGTTTCTTGTCATGTTTATTACCTGCACTGAGATACCGTAGTCTCCACTCTCACACTGGTCGCACAGGTCCTTCAAGGAGCGGACCTTGGTTCTAAGATCAAGGCAGTCTGCAAGTAATTCTACAGGGAAAACAGTACACTTCATTTCTAATAGGTTCACAAAATCATTGAAAAATGTCGAACATTTCAAGAGCAATCGCATTATTAAGCCAACTCTTGTGTCCATATGTAGAGTTTAGAGAAATACTTTTTAATGATATCATTGTTTCAAAACTTTTGCTTAACTTCCTAAAAATATTAATCTGACTGAATACTCAACATTTAACACACTATCTGCTGACAGCAAGAAGATTTAAACAAAAAATATTCAAATTATTAAACAAGCAAGACAACATATTATTGGATGGTGTACCTGGGTTACAAGAAGCAGTTGCTTTCTGGGTGAGATTTAAGAGCTGTTTGATGTGGTCACCTCCCGACGACCCACCCAAGATATCATGACCATTGGCCAGCTGGGTGCAGATAGTATGGGAGACTTGGTAGAGGGTGTAGGCTACCTCAGGGGAACAGTCAGGCTCACATAGATCACTGGATGGAGAAAGACAAGTGAGAGAATGCAGGGGAAGGGGAGAGAGAGGGAGGGGATAGAGGAAGAGGGGGGAGACAGAGAGAGAGATAAACAGATGAAAAGAGATAAATAAATTTATTTTCTATTATCAAGGAGATTTCATATTCTTGATGTGAAATTTATAAAAAATCTAAAATACTTCAATTTTCGCTTTTTAATATATTTCACTTTAAGGCTACAAATGGCTCTCCATAATGTATAAGTCCAACTTAGAGGTAAGTCCGAATTAGGATCTTTGTGAAACATCCCCCTGGTGTATACATGAAAACATGACCCTATCTCACCTGCATATAGTGATAGCTTTGTTGATCTCTCCTGTCTGAGCAGCTTTGAGAGCAATTTCACCCCTCAGCTCACTGGTTGATACACCTAGGATTTCACCAAGTCTATCAGAAACATTAAGAAAACAGAATTATACTCATCCACTGTTCTTTAAATTGATTTTAATTTTATACATTTTTAAAGACAAAATGAAACAATATCGTTTGTTCAAAATTTAAAAACCTCCAACACATCTGACTTGCAATCCCTGTCCCTCTAGAACTCACCTCAAAACTCTGACAAAGTTTCCTGCTTTGAGATCCCTGGACTTCCTCTCGACAGCTCCACAATTCTGAGAAAACAACAGAAAAAAGAAAGTCTCAACATCATCTTGATCTAAAGATACCTGGGAATAAGTGTGTGCTTATCACATGGTTCCTGCTCTTCTGAATAAAAATCAATTCCATGACTTTCCCATGACATTCCAATAATTAAACAAAATCCATGACTCTTTTCTCAGCAATTTTTCTCTCTGGTTTAAGGGGAAGTTCACCCTAATAATAACTTTGTTTGAATACAAGGAGAAATTTGCCAATTTGTCTCAAAGATTCCATGATTTTCATGATTTTGAATGATTCATAACTTTCTTATTTGTTGTTTGATTTTTCTCAAACTTTCACCTAATTGTTTCTCCAATTTTTCTGCTTCTATTAAAATCTTTTCAATATTAGGGTGGACTTCCCCTTTAACCTCATCAACTTTGTTCATTTGTGTAAGTGACTGCTATGTTTCTTTACTAGAATATTCATTCAATGATATTTCCCTGTTGTATATTGATTTTCCATGACTTTCCTTTAATTTATCCAGGCTTTGAAATATGTCTTCAGTTTTCATATACTTTTTGCAGTTTTCCATAACTGCATGAACCCTCTCTTCAGTGAATAAAAATGATTGCAAAGCAAGCGCAAACGATACACATGATGGATATTCTTTGCTTCTGTTGCTTCACGGCCACTCATGTTGGTGGAAGGAAGAAATGAAAGGGAGTGGGTATTCATATGCAGTTTCCATGTGCAGAAGGCCTTAATTCGCTGACACCAGACTTGGTGGAAATACCATTAATGGGAGTACAAATCTGCACACAGCGAACCTGTTGGACTGTCAAGAATTTCCCCCTAGTCTATCGGAGCATGCTCAGAGATTCTTCGGACAAATGAAAAGAAAAGCATTACATATGGTCTAATGGTCATAAAACTCAAGGCTAACCCTGGCGATTGACAACACCTGTTATTGGGTAAACACCCGAACGGTGTCTTATTCCCAATGAGAGCTGACTTCTATGTGACTTTAAAGAAAGGAATGAAATTACAGTTAAACCTGGTTTAGTGACCACCTGTCTATAAATAATACATTTTTTTATCTCCCTCAAACAGAGTTTCCTATTGAAACCCATTCCAAAGACACCTGTACTCAAAGACCACCTGCTCATAAAGACCACTTTTCTTGTCTCCCTGGAGCGGTCTTTATAGACAGGTTTGACTGTACCCACCTCTTTCTTTCTGATTCCTGTGTGAATCTCTTTGTAGTGTTCAATGACGGCCTTCTTGAGCAGCTGTAATCTGAAGCCATTGTCCCGGTAACTACCCAATGGAACAAGAAGACCGTATTCTAACTGCGTAAAAAAACAATCGAGGGGTAATAATTACAATTACCGACTATGTGGTTTCCTTGCGAGGACAATGTGAACATAGTATTCTGGCATACACCAAGATCTGTAATTTTAGCGGAGAGAGGAATAAATTGACCATTTGCAATTGATCATTTGTACAATAGATTGCCTACATTTCTAACCAGTTTTATATTGTAAATCTTGACATATATAAAGACAGCAATAACATTGGAAACAAGATTGACAAACATTTGCCTGTGTATAGAGAAGACTTTGATTTTTTTCATTTTTATAATAAATGTCACCTTAAAACATAGAAAAAGAGCAAACATAGAGGGCAAATACCTCACAAATGTTCAAATCTTGATAGATATTACCTGCAGATAGAGAAGACTTTGAAGCTCTTCTTGTCTAAGACTGTCCTGTGTGGGATCCTTACTAAGCTCCATGTAGAGATCAGTCTGCAAAAATCTTATTGCAGCTTGCCCTATTAACACTCGTTAGTCTTTGCTCTGTAAAAATATGATAGATTGACAACTAGATCAAGACGACACTCTCTGTAATCTTGCAATTAGTCAATTGTTTGATGTAATAGATCAATTAAGTAATGCGATACATGATAACATGAAATTATTTGATTTCTATGATGGCCAATATGAACAATTCCACACATGCAAAACTGGCACAAGAAATGGCATCACTGCAACACATTTTAAAGATCATGTTCATGCCAAGCTGATCTTTGGGCATATTTTGGTGTACCAATCTTTTCTTTCCCCACAGTCCTACTTGTAGCTACTTGCTCCCTCTATATAGAAAACTTCCCAAATCAGTGCCTGTTGGTCCCCCATGATCCTCTTTTTCTTATGTTAGTTGAGAGCTGAGTTAATGAGACCTGTCAGTGACCTCGCTGTGTGGTCTAATCCCTTCTGGCCCAGTAGTATCGACAGTCTTTAATAAAAGTATCAATCAAAATTGTAGGGTTACATTATGAGAGTTGTTTTCTCCTTTTGAGAAAGGGTACAGTTAGGTTTGAGGCAGCTGATGAGAAGAGTCACACACCTTTGAACCCTTCTCCCCCCCCCCAAAAAAAAAAACACACACACACAACAACAACAAATAAAAAAACAAACAAATATCAACAACAAACAACCTTTTTCTTTTGGCAAGAATTTTACATCTAATTCTCAAGATTTGTCGCTGTTAATACCATTCATGACACTTTGTTTCGTTATTCGTTGCTTGCTTGTTTGTTGATTGTTTTGTTTGCTTGTGCAATGATTTGATTGTCTTGTAATGAACCTTCACCTCTTCATCACAGAAGGTATCTGCGGAGTCGTTCATGATGATCTCAGCCCAGGACATAATCCGAGACAGACAGAGCAAAGCTTCTTGGTGCGGCAGATCACACAACAGGTCCAGGCATTTCTCAACCTAATGAAATAAGAAAATTAAACAATATTTCATCAGTCGTACTATTAGGAGGAGAGATATAATATTGCTTAAAGGTAATACAAAGTTTTGGTATGGGGTCATGAATTTCGTTCAAATGAATTTCGTTCAAATGAACATATTGGAAGCATATGCGATCCTACCATATTCAGTGATCGTTGTCGCGGTTGAAATCGAGTCTAAAGTGTAAATAATAAACTCTTTATGTTGTATAGCTCCCTCTCAAGGTCAAGATATTAATTAAGCTATAAAACAATGTTTCTTCACTAAAATCGACCGATTAGCTATTCCTGTTTGGAAATTACATATCACAACTACATATTCTGAGATTTTTTTGTACAGCCGTAGGTGCTATTTGAAATTTATCAAAATTTACCGGGGGCACCAGTAATTTTTCATATTCAATTTTTCTCGAAAGCAGAAGCGTTTTACGGGATAAATTTTCTCGGGCTTATAAAACATCCACAGGGGCATCCAAATATATCAAAATTGTAAAGAATTACTTTCCACTCAATTTTCTAAATTTCCCAAAACTTTGTATTACCTTTAAGCACTTGTTCTTAAAAGCATAATACTAATAAAATCAATAATTCTGTTTACCCAGGGAATCCTCATCAGCATCAATGCTGTTCTTCCCGAGGGCCAGCAGTAACTACTACCCCAAGCAATTGCCAAGTACATGTAACCCATTTACACCTTGATAGAGAGTGGTAAATGTTGATGAATGTCCTGCCAAAGGACGTTAGCGCCGTGCTGGAATTTGAACATTGAACCCTTGGGTTGAGAGTCATGAGAATGAACCACTAAACCATGACACCTCCACATCCAAACGTAAGACTAGGTGGATCCCTTCCCAAAAGCATAAACTTAGTCCATCAATTAATCCATTGAGTGCCAATTGTCAACCTCCCTGTCTTCTACAAATCACAATGCTTAATAGTTTGTTCATATTATGTTTTGTTTTTTATTGTATATTCTGTGTATTTATATGTGTATTCATTTGTAAGATATTTGAAATGTAATTTGTTTGTCACAGCAGGGCTCCCTTGTAAAGCAGGCCTTGCAGCTTGAATGGGACCACTTTGCTTTTATAAAGAAAACATGAATAAATAAATAAACAAAATGCTGTAATTCATCCTTATAAAAAAAAAAAAAAAATACTATGTAGTGATGGAAATTTGACACTTTTGTCAGGTAAAAACAAAACAAACAAACATACCTGATTTGACTTGATGAGGTATTGGAGTCTGAAGAGATAGGCATCCATCTTGGAGAGTTCACTGGAGTGAGCTTTGACAACACGTAAGGCATCCTCTAGAACTGCAGGGTCCTCCCGACTCAAGATATTCTTAATTGCAATCTAGGAGAAACATGGCAAGGATCACATTCATTTTCACTTCTTTTTCTTCAATCGTGGTTAACCATGGTGCATCAAAATGACGCTTAATGGTAATCATGAATTCATTTTCATACTCTGGATAGTCTTAACCTCAATCTACGATAAACATGGCACGGATCACATTCATCTTAATTTTTTTCTTTTCTTCATTTTCTTCAACCATCGAATAGACTCTTAATGGTAATTATTAATTCATTTTCATACTCTGCATTTTCTTCACTTCAATCTAGAAGAAGAGCAGCAAGAACAGCATTCGTTTTGCTTTTTTTCCATCAATCATTGTTTTACAATGGAGCATAAAAAAATCTCTGAATTTTAGATTTATGTTGATACTTATATGAGAAAAGAAATAAAGTGTCCTGATTACAAATTAGCTGGATAATGTATGTCTCTTGAACATCGGAAGCAGGATTGTATATTTAATCCTGTACCTGACTGGTAGCCAATGCAATTTAGTCAGAGCAGGTGTGATGTGATAAGTTAAGAACTAACCTTCATGCTATCTGTATCTCCAAGGCACACCGATCTCAGGTCGTACTTCATGAACATGTCTCTCAGTTTCATAATACCATGACGCTCCTCCAGCTGGGCAACCCTGGAATTAAAGGAAATTGGAGACACTGATTAGAAATTCTTTTGCATAGACAAATATGCAAAAGTCAGTAAACAGACGTAATGCTACCGCATCTCCAATACGCCTCCATCCAGTTGTACATGTATGTTTGTTAATCAATGATCCTGTGACCTTTAACGCCCCACTATACTACTTGTAGCTACTTGCTCCCTCTATACAGAGAACAATGCCTAAGCGGTGCCTGTTGGTCCCCCATGATCCTCTTTATCTTATCTTAATTGAGAGCTGAGTTGATGAGATAGCCACCTGTCAGTGACCACGCTGGGTGGTCTATTCCCTCCTGGCCAAACTAGTACAGACCACCTTCAAACATCAGACCCATGAACCTAGACTCTTTTCAATGAATCTTTTAAAACATATACATATTTAAGCACAGTTTGGTCAAGAGTGGTGCAATTTTTGTTTAGTTTGTAAGTAACTCTTTAACAAGATATTTCTGGGATTTGTAACACTTTCATAAACCGGTGAAATTTCACTTCTTATGTCTTACAAATGAATTCCATTCAGCTCATTCCTACGAACTTGAACCAAGTTGATTGTTTTACAATTGCTTTCATGGGAGATAGGTAAAACACCAGGGATGCAAGGGCTACAAAAGGAACTTTTTGGAACAATGCAGTGAGGGAGACAGAGACAAAGGGTAGGGGGAGATTATATAATTTGTTTGGGGGCTTTTCTTACATAGGATGCTTGGGGGACCAGCCATCCCTCTAGAAAAATGTATAAATTAATCAAGTTTGTCTTACATAGGATGCTTGAGGGACAAGCCATACTGGACCACCTGTTCCATTCCCCTGCTCCATGGTACAGGTGCCTTCTGCATCAGCGCAAGTATGGCTCCACACTGACTCTAAAATAATTTTAAAAAACAATACCAGCTACATTAAGATCGTGCAATTATCCATCACAGGGATGCTCAAGGTTCCTACAAAGGACTATTAATACACTGGATTTGGCTAAGCTGCCGTAAATGAAAGCATTGTTGGAATTACTTCCTACCAAGTACCCATTTACATCACCTGGGTTGAGAGTGGTATATGTATATTAATTACTAGCAAAAAGACATTAGTACCAATGCTGGGACTTACAAACACTGATACTTCAAAGCAACCTTCCGTACCAACCAGTTAACACAACATTGTGATTTAAAATTGAAAGGTCAAATCCTAACCTCCTTCATTCAATATTATCTTTACAATAAATTTTAAGTTACGAGTCACTAAAAGATACAAGTAATAACTATTGATTGTAAGTAATCTTTTTAAGTTATATGGGACAGAAATGAAAGAAAGATTGAAAAGAGCATTGAAATAAACTATCAGAAATTTTACACATCTGATCAGAGACAAGATGTGTTTGATGCTAAAGTTTGTAGTGTTACTCACTGTAAGATCCTTGATGCATCTGATGACAGTGATGGCTTTGGCTTCCCAGGATGCTTCATAGGTAGCAAAGAGACTCGGTACAGATAGAAGGTCCTGTATGCAAGAATACAGTTAATCGGGACAAAGAGTTTGTATTCAAAAAGCCATATTAAGTTTCAATACTGATTAACTGGGTAGAGTAAATCCACTGATTTATGGAATGCAAAGTGTTTACCTCAATATCCTGTCACAAATTAAAATCATATGAACACAAAAAAGTGCTTAGAGGATACATGGAGATTCCCAATATTTCAGAGTACAGTACAGTGAACAACAAAGGGGCAAATTAACTCTCTGTCCACTGACCAATTTGCCATTATGAGATTTCCATTTAGATTATGAAATTAACATTATGAGATTTACATCTAAACTTTCAGTCATAACTTTCTTTTTATCCATCCAAAGTTGTTCAAACTTTTACTTATCTACTTTTCTGAGTTATATGTTTTGTATTCACCCAATACAACTTGACCTTTGAATTGCTTATGCTACGGTCACAAAGGTTCTTACGAACTATAAATTCGTACGAATCTCCGTTTTTCCATTGTCTTCCTGAATTTCCATTGCCCGAAATTCATTCGTAGGGCGTTCATAGCAGTTCGTAATGGCATTTATGACCGAGGCTTTAACCATCTTGCTGTAAAAGTTTAGAACAGACTAGAATCTTACCTGTATGTATTTCAAGAGCAGGTTGTCCACCTCCAGCTTGTGATCCTTAGCGTAGGGTATGATGCATTTGGTGATGGTCCCCGGAACAAGCTCAGGAGCAGCAACCCTCTCCAGCATCCTGAATGATATGCTCTCTGTCGTTTCCTTCAAAGCAAAAACAATAACAACGACAAAACAATATGAGAGCATGAAACCTTTTAGTCTCAAATGATAAAATGCAGTAACAAATACAAAATACAAAACATAAAATTCTAATAAAGATATTTAAAAAATAATTATTCAACAAAAAACAAAAAAATAATAATAATTGAAATAAAAATACAAAATAATAATAAAATAAAAATAAAAATTTGTGTTCTGGTTACAGCAGAGGTCTAGAATGAATGATTGCCAGTAAAATTTGGGTAGTTGGACTGCATTCTATTTCAATTATTTATTTAATGGTCGTATGGACCATTGCTCACCTTGCAAAACTGGTCGAGAGTTAGGAAACACTTGTATCTGGTATGGAGGATTCTGAGTTCTTGAAGGTTGTGGACCAATTCTTTTAGTCTCTCCATGGACTCCTTGCAGTCACTGCCGTTTGTCTGAAATAAATGGAAAGATGAAAACTGGACATCTCTTTAAGAGTACCATTAATAGATTGCACAGTCAAATTGGGATGATTTAGTGCAACATGTGACTAAACCCTGTAT
>BEXV01000060.1:433379-444055 GCA_003118195.1 Hemicentrotus pulcherrimus | reverse complement strand
TCTCTCACCTTCAATCTTTCCCCGTTTCTCCATTGCTTGCTCTCCAACTACACATGCTAAAAGGAAATAAAATAAACTTTGGCTTGTTAATAACGTTATATATTTCTACGAAAGGCTGAGGTGTTATAACTCGTCGTTGTACCGGTAAAATCTTTACATTCATATGCCTGTGCATCTTACGTATTTCATTATTCATTATGACATTCTCAATGCAATTTCCATCTAAAATGATTACACAACTCAACTTAACAATGTCTGAAAACTTACTATATGTATGTAAAAGATTATGTAACGGTGTGATAGGACCAAACAAAAATTGTTTACGATTTGTTCACCGGTTTCTTACCATGGATGCGAGTCTGATAGTGTATGCTAGCCTTTTTAAGTACCTATTTTTAACATGACATAATGTGAATGATATCATCGGTCATCAACATAATACCACAATACCAGGAAAAAAAATCATTTCAACACTAAACCTCATAATCGGCAGTAGTAGTAGTTAGCCCTGTTCAGTTTAATTTCCGTTACTAAAGCAAAACAACTTTAAAAGCTCAATTTCATCAAACAGGAAGGACTCAAGGAGTGAACCACATTTTGATTAGGGCCTACATAACCTTTCTTTCCTTCCATTACGCAGGTAACTTTTGTGGTGTCTCTTTTTCTTTCCATCATTATTTTTTCTGTCACATAATAACTCATCTTCTCGTTGTTTTCGCATGTTTTTCATTTCAAATTATTCATATCGTATATACTACAAAAAGTTACATGCAAATGGTGTCTTGATCATGCCTTACAGGAAACTACAGCATTTCCTACACAGTCACACAAACCCTCTTCCGTACTTTCATTAATTAATTAAGTCATTACTATGATTACTTCGCGTAAAATACGCTTTGCACAAGGCGAACGTGAGAAATATGATTCTAAAGAACTATAGCTGGAGGTAAAGAGACAACATTGACCTCACTACTTAAATGCAGATCACATGATTTGGAATTAGGCAAAAGACCGGAAGCCCGAATGAAATAACAGAACGACAAGTAATTAGATAAACTACTTTAAATTTCAAAACAGGTGAAAAGTCGAAAATGGAATAAAACGGATAAAGGCGGTGTGTTATATATTAGACAACAGACATGGAACGTGAACTAATGAATGAAAGTGATATGGTGTTTTAGCAGAGAAGTGACTCAATGCTTAAAAGCCAAATGAATTCTGAACTGGGTGAAACATCCATACTGATTGGGGAAGTTTTTAATTAGTTTCACGAGGGAAAAGGAGAACACGGGGTCATGAGAATGTCATCTGAAATGATCATCGTTCTTAATGAAAAATAAACAAAACAAAAATAGTGCCCGAGTTCAGAGCTTTGCAACATGCTTGCGCACAAACTAATGACGTTCCAGCACGAGTACTAATCCGTTCGGGGTTTACATTTTTCAGAAGAATGACTGTCGAAATGCCAAAGATACAGAGGCGTATCTAGGGCGTATCCAGGGCGTAGCCATGGGTCGTGATGGTATATATATATATATTAAATTCACAACCCCGAATAAACAGGGATGAAGGTGTTTGTGTGTGTAAAGAACGTGCTAAGTTATATGTTTGATCATATTCATCCTAAGTTTAGTAACATGTGAACACTGGAACCCCATGCCTCACCCACCCTCCCGCGCCCGTTAAGATCCAAAAACGTTTGTGGTCCAAAAACGTTTCTACGAGAATTAAATGCACAATCGACAATATCTTCTGGCTCAGTTTCCTACACTTCACCTGACTAACTAAATGTATATTACTGCAACCCTGAACAAACCTAAACCTTATTTGCAATCTTAACCCTGACCCTTTACCTTTGGCAAATAACAACCATAGTAAATGTCACATGAGCAATTATTGAATCATAACGAAAGGGGGAGGGGGTGGACGCCGGGGAAATACCCCATGCACTATTGAGTAGACAAGTCTGTTCTGTTATAAGCTGGGTAGCCATGTCAGTGCGAATAATACAGTCATGCCGATGGTGTTAGGAGCTTTTGCTAACAAGCGGTTAGGGGCACAATGATCTACCCCTAAAAATAGAAGCCATGATAATCCCAATCTGTCAATTCGTATCTTTTAGTCCACACCTATAGAGCATAATGCGGTATATAGGTAGATTCACTGTACTGTTGGCTTTCTTAATCCAGGTGCCTGACTCGTGTAAAACGACCGATACCCAATATTTGTTTTATTTCGTCTGCTGCAGGGTTGATGTTAGGAATTCGGTTAGAGAAAGAAATTTTCAAGAAGTATCACTATCCTTATACTTTGAACACTGCTGAAGTTAATTATCCCTTTTAGTCGACGTAGAGCAACTCCTATTACCTATCCTTTCCAACCAGCGCTATAGTTCTCCTTAGAACGATGAGCTCAAGAAAGATTACCAACAGTCGTTTTCAACACTACCACCAGTCATTTTCAGGACTACACACACACCCAAGAAAAAAATATTACCCCCAGTCCTTTTCAGGACTCCCCAATCCTCCCCCTCTCTTTAACATGGTGCAACCGTAAACCTACTGTATAGGTACAGTGTAGTTTTGCGAGGAGTTGTTGGATAATATTTTAAAGCAAGAACTATACTTAAAGGTAAAGACCAGTATTGGAAACGCCTCAATTAAAAAAAAAAATGAAATGGAAGCTCTCATTACCAATCATGTGAAAGAATATGTTTTGACTAATACATGATTACTCTTTTCACACTGGTTTTGTTTAACCCCGTACTTTGCTTAGCCTCGTACTATCCTTAACCCCAGACTACCTTTTTGGCTTTTCACACTCGCTGTTTGTAGTCCCGTACTAGCCGCTATTCCGGAATAAGAAAATTCACGTTGTTCGCACTACAATTCGTTAACCCCGGATATCGTGAATGTTATGATTGGAAATACTTCGCATCTGGTCAGCTTCGATACGCTCCATTGCGTAGTACCGGACTATTTTTCGTTTCTGTTCACACTCATTTGCTTGGCACCGCAATTGCGGGGTTAGCAGGAGTTAGCACCACAATTGCGGAGTTAGCCCTGCTATTTTGCAGGGTTAGTTAACCCCGTACTAGGTGGGGTTAGCCAACTTTAGCCCACTTTGGTAAAACCCAGTCTGAACAGAAAGTGGAATAGGTTTAACCCCACCTATAGTACGGGGTTAAGCAAAATATTGCCAGTGTGCAGCATAAAAGATAACAAATTTGCCGGGAAACCGCCTACTAATTCATATATTTGGTAAATTTGTTTCTGTCGTGTGAGAGATATAGGGTAGTCCAATATACATCTTTCTGTGTATAGTGCTTGTTACTTTACGAAGAATGGGCCAAATTTCTTATCATTTTGATGATTCCAGAACCTTGCAGATGCTAGATGCTAGATGATCAACTTGTACTGATCGATTCCACAACGTTTCTTTCACTATGCAATCGCATAACCATAACTGGTCTTTACCTTTAATTGGGCAGTGGTGCGGGGGTTGCATACATAAACAATGAATAAGTCATCTTGGTAATAAATTATAATCAAATTCAAACATGCATAAGTCTTTGTTAAGTGCCTCATTACAAAGTACTTAATTAACCTGTTACGGATATTTTTTTCTTTCTTCAATAGTCAGAATGCAAAATGCATTCATTAATTGTCGCTAGGAAGAACAAGCGTTACGGCTTGCCCTATCTAATAACAAGTAATATATGCATTCTGACAATCGAAATACAATTATTAGTGACGGGGGAATACAGTCATTTTGTAAAAAGTGTTACATTATATTTGACTACATGTCCATTGCGAAAATATTCAATTGTTAAAAAAAAGGAGGGCGGACATTGATTTAATCCGCTTATGTTTTTGTTTTGGTACTTTCAGGATAAAACTGACGTCACTGCATCAAAATTGACGTCCCTTCACAGTAAAACGGTTCAATCTCGAGCAAAGAGGAAAGCGGTCGAACCTCAGCATTTTTGGCCGTATGGAATCATTCCGTTTGAGATGACGGATACTTATTCAGGTAAGATATCCATTGGTACGACATTAATTCACATTCACTACTCTTCACCCAGTTGTAAACGGGCACGTGACAAATGTTGGGGTAATAATACATGCAGGGCCATTAGGAATAATGGTGGTGCTTCCCAATCTTTGCATAATTTTCATTGAAACATGTTTGTTTGTTTTTTCTCATCAGAAATTGAAAAGATTGAGATTTACGAAGGCATGATGACTTGGGAGCAAGGTACATGCGTCCGTTTCGTTCCCTTCAAACCTTTACTAGCTAAACAGCTCGGCCATTCTGATAGACTGTATGTAGAGAAACGAAAAATCTGTACGTCATTCCTTGGACGGAGGGTTAAAGGGCGCCATCTCATCTCAGCTTGTCCTCATTGGGTAAGATATCAGCTATTATTGTGAATGTCATTCACGTCACATGCTCTCTGATTTGTTTTCCCTGGAATCATAAGCTTTGAAATCGTTACGTTTATTTCTATATTTTATACCACTTAATTCCTCCCACCCTCCCAATAAATTGTACAGATTATGTCCATGAAAATATTTTGTAATATTTAACTGCATTCATAGATTATAATCGGAATAATTTATTGGACACATTTTCTTAAGCTTATGTTCAAGGTTTATATATTCATATCTTTCGTGATGAGTAAATCCATTACTCATGAATTCAATAAGCCAAGGAGCATACTTTATGACTGTTTGATTTTATACGAGTTATTGTTATGGCATAATGATAATAGTGCCACATGTTTCTATAATAAAAATTTAAAAACTAACCCTTTAAATTGATAATACCGACTTCGACGATTGAATGGAAAATAGAAAGAAACCAAAAACAATATCAAACATGATCGATGTCCTTATCGTTGCAGACGTATACGATGGTTCACGAGCTCGGGCACGCTGTCGGTATGCGACATCAGCATCAAACACCTGATCGTGATCAATATATCAACATCCACTGGGAGAACATTGACGAGAAGGTTAATCTCAAGCAGTCGTTCGGCATCGTAAAAGATCCATCACTCTACGACCAGTCGTTACTTAAAGCCATCCCGTATGATATCAACTCTATCATGCATTATCCTTCTAATGTAAGTTCTTCTTCGACATAGTGTTTTTTCTGTAAGTCTAAATTAGCTAAATTACCTTTCCTTCTTCTATCGGGCATCACTTCTAAGTTCTTTTTTTATTTCAAAATGCGTATGGCTTCAGCCAGATTATGAAATGTGGGCAATAATCACGAAAGTATATCAGGGAAAAAATTGTTGAGAATGAACATAATGCTTTTGGAAACGGTGTGTAGAAAAAGCTTTTCATATGATTATTTTTTGCTTTTCATTTCTGAAATAGAGCAAATTGAAAGTTTCATTAAAAAGGAAAAGGTGAACGACGAATGTGACATGAATGTTTTCTGAAGCCATATTCCCTAAAAAAATTATATTTATAACACGTTGCAACTACTGTCGAAAAATCCTATAGAAATTATGTTCGGATTACGCTATTCGTCATTGTCACCTTTTACATTTCAATAGGTAACACACAAGGCTATCGGAATGTGGGAACATGAAAATGACGAATAACGTAAACCGAAGATGATTTCTGTATGTCCCTTGAATTCGAAAATAGTTTTGATCGTGGTTTATTTTAAAGAAAATGTTATTCCCTTGTACTTAAATGTGGGCAACCGTTCTTAACAAAATGTCATAACATGACAATCCTAACCTTCTGCCTGTGTCATTTCTCCCAACTCTCTGTATAACTCCTCTTTTTTTTGCTCACTTTCTCTCTCTATATATAATAATATTTCTCTCTCTCCCCCTCTCTCCTTCCACTTATCTATCTCTCGGCCTTCTATTTTCGTTTTCCAGGCGTTTTCAAAGCACTACGCATTACCAACAATAACAGTCAAGGACAAACCAAATCATATAATCGACTGGAGGACCAAGCCTAGCTTCTACGATCTCAAGCTCGTTAACCTCATGTATAAATGTGGCAACCATTGTGGCTTCAAATTGGACTGTCAAAATGGCGGATATCAGAGTCCCACCGACTGCCGCGTCTGTCTATGCCCACCGACTGTCTGGGGAAAGATGTGTGAGAGGGCGTCCAAGCCGTTTGATGATGGACAAAATAAACCCTGGTATACCAAAACACTATTTGAGCAAGAGTGGTGGATAAATTAAATACAAAGTTATGTTCTGTGTGAAACGCTGATAATGACAATCACCATCAAGTCTTTCATTTAACTTCAGACTCATCATTCGAATTCAAAAGAAAAAAAATAAAATCACTCTTTTTGTAAGTTTACTAAGGAAAGAGGGAGAGAGAAAAAGATTTTAGAAGGTCATATTTTCTATCCTGTATGCAATTTAATATACTACTTACCGGTAACAATTGCAGAAGCTGTATTTTCAATATAAATAATATTGGTGTATGATGAACAGAAAAGAGAGTACATTTTCAAATATTCACGCAATTGGTAGCCATTTGGAAGAAACTCACTGATATAAAAGAATTTGTTATTTCATGGCAGGCATCCAGCTCACATTGAATGTCGATGAAATTTAACGAAAAATAGTCTACATTTTTCCTTTTGTTATCATAGATCTATCAATTTCTTTACTTTATTTTTACAAGTTAATTTAGTAGCTTGCAAGTTTATTTTACGCATTGTTATCTTATCCGTTAATATCCATTGACAAATGTATGTAGCTCATGTAGATAGAAAATAAGTATTCACAATTACAAATATTCTTTAATAGCGTTGTTTCACTTTCCCTCTTTAGGATTGACCGACACATGTTCCATTAACTATTGATCCGCGGTCAATATTTAAAAGGAAAATCCAGACTTAAAGGTAAAGACCAGTTATGGTCATGCGATTGCATTGTGAAAGAAACGTTGTGGAATCGATCAGAAAAGGTTGATCATCTAGCATCTAGCATCTGCAAGGTTCTGGAATCATCAAAATGATAAGAAATTTGGCACATTCTTCGTAAAGTTACAAGCACTATATACATAAAGATGTACATGGGGCTACCCTATATCTCTCACAGACCATGAGAGAAACAAATTTACCAAATATATGAATTAGTAGACGGTTTCCCGGCAAATTTTTTTTCATCATGTATTAGTCAAAACATATTCTTTCACATGATTGGTAATGAAAGCTTCTATTTCATTTTTTTGAAATTGGGGCGTTTCTAATACTGGTCTTTACCTTTAATAGCAAACTACACACAAAAATACACACAAAAAATACACACACAAAATACACACAAAAAATAAAAGAAGCAGACTGGTGAAAGTTTGAACAAAATCCGATACCAATAAGAAAGTTATGCACTTTTGTAAGTTGTAACCAATATAATTTGAAATTGGCTAATTCGGGAATGTCACTGTGACGTATCGACTACTTTCCATTTGTTCTAAAAAAAGAAAATTACTAGAATGTCGATTATTCAACAAGCATGACTCAGGATGTTTTTTTTTTCTCTTCAGAGGACCTATAATGATATGCTATCCGTAATATATTTTGAGTATTGCTCCAAGTAAGAACGCACTTAGGAGAAAACAGAATTTAATGATATTTGTGTGCACGAAAAACGGAGTGATCCGCGTCCTACGTCATAATTTCACTAACCAAATTGCCAACTTGAGATTCACAAAGATTTAGTGATCATCTATTTTAAACATTAATAACATTGAATATATTCCTGGTACGGTTTATTTAAAACTATCACAATTCAGTTTATCTTAAATTTCTGCTTTTCTAGAACACGTACGAAATGGACTTATTACCAAGTAGGACTGCCATTTTAAAGTTAGCTTTGCGTGAATTGTAGTCTAAAGCAGATGTCGGATCAATATCTTCATAGAATAGCGTACATGTAGGTCAATATTCTTAGTAATCGTATTGTTTTCTTCAGTCGAGGATGAAACAGTCTGTTGAGAGCCAGAAGGGCAATCATCATGCTCAAACTGCTTTGAATTAACGACCCTCTGGCTCTGATGTGCTGTAACATTCAACTGGTTCTGTGATATCAAATGCAAGCAGACGATACTCAAATAAGTACTAAACGTGTGTGTTTATAATTATTGAATTCATTTTATTTCATGACCAGTACAAGTACGAAGTATTGTAAGAATGCGACGCTTTATACATTCCTTCGCTTTAATTTGTGGTAATTTCAATGAACATGCTTTTCAGAGGAAAACAATGGAAAAATAATCGGTATTTTAGACAGAGAAGTATGCATTGTGTGTATTAAAGTTGAATGAATGTTAAATGGTAATGAATAAAGAGGCGAATCGTCTTAAAGGTAATTAAAGTTTTGGTATGGGGTCATGAATGTGGTTCAAATGAACATATGCGATCCTATATTATTCAGTGATCGTTGTCGCGGTCGAAATCGACTCTAAAGTTATTAAATTGTAAATAATAAACACTTTATTTTGAATAGCTCCCTCTCAAGGTCAAGATATTAATGTAGCTATAAAACAATGTTTATTGACTAAAATCGACCGATTTGCTATTCCCGTTCGGAAATTAAATACCACAACTACATATTCTGAGATTTTCATGGTCGCAGCTACCATTGTACGGCCGTAGGAGCTTTTTGAAATTCATGAACATTTATCGGGAGCACCGATAAATCTTTATATTCAATTTTTCTCGAAAGCAGAAGTGTTTTAGGCTCTAAAATTTCTAGTGCTTTTGATACATCCACAGGGGCATCCAAATATATCAAAATTGTAAAGAATCACTATCCACCCATTTTTCAAAATTTCCCAAAACTTTGTAATACCTTTAAGTATCAAATATAACATAGTATGGATGACCAATATAATTATATGCAATATCTTATTTACATGATTTAAGCAATTTAAAACGGTTATTCAATATAATGAAAAGAGAAAAGACATACTGGGTAAATAAATGCTACTAACTTAATGCAAACATGTTAATCATTTTGTTACAAGGCTTGTATATAATGAATGTAGATCGTTAATAGAAAAAGTAAGAGGGAAGGAGAGAGAGGTAGAGAGAGAAATAGAGAGAGAGAGAGAGAGTGAAGTAGAGAGAAAGAGAGAGAGAGAGAGAGAACGAGAGAGAGAGAGAGAGAGAGAGAGAAAGAAAACAAGTTTGAGTCGTTAGAAAATAACTTTGATATGTTCATATTTTTAGGCATCGTTGTCAAGCATTTTATTTTTACATCGTATAGAAAATAGGATATAAACATGATAAACATTAAATAAGCCCAAAATATGAAGAAATGCCAAATCTGAATGGGCACCAGCGAAATAAACTAAAGAAGTACAAAGTAACAGTATTATGAAACAACTTCTAAATAATTATCCTTAAACCAAATTATTTTTAGATTCATTTTTTTTTTGAAATTAATGGTCTGTGACAAAAAATACATTTACATTAGCTTATTGTTCAAATGTATGTATTTGCATCTGGAAATTACGCAGTATATTTACATATGGCATTTTGTCCAATCAAAAACAGGTGGTCGTATTTTTTTTTTGCCCCCTGGGTAAAATTCGACTTCTGTTGAAAACATGACAAACATACATGAAAACAATGTCATTATTGTAAATAACGTAAATCTACAACTGACGTTCAACACTCAGAGTAATATAACGTAATTAATTCTACGAAGATTTCACATTCAGAAGCGATTAACAACGATACAAATGTGGGTTAAAGCTTGTAGACATGATAAAATACTAGTCCAAAAGACAATTAATTGTTAAATATATATACTTTTTTTGTGTTGCATTATGAATTCAAAGATTAATTTTATAAGAAAAACACCATGCGTCTTACAAATAGTATCGACTAAAAGTAAAAAGGTAAAATATACAAAATAAAGAAACAAAAGAAAACAAACCAAACCAACCCCAAAACATCAATAAACAAACAATTCATTACTTTATTATATTACAAATATGTACAAGTGTTTCAATCAGAGAGTCTGTTTTATTCAAACAGTTCTCGATTGATATAGCTATGCCCGGCCAAGCCTCTTGTTTTATGGACATATCCATATTGGGTCGCCAAAGCATACCCTAAAGTATAACATTGAATATTAATACGATACACAATTCATTGCATTTAAAGGCGAAGCATTCTACTGACGCTTCTGTCGCCATCTTTTGCTTACAATGTCCCGATGTGTCGACTACCGTGTGCCACAATGCATCAGCATAGTGATACTAGGGTATAGGACCCGGAAGGCCCTCTATATACGCCTTCACCGAAAGATAGCGCGATTGAAAATATATTACAGCAATGGTAGCAATATCAGTAAAATACCCAGCCTTTAAAACTGAATACAGAAAAAAACAACTTTAAAACTTGCTAATGTTCAAAAGGAACGATTTTAGCGAAATAATAACAAATACGAATAATTATCATAATGTAAGTCACTCTTCACATTAATAAATACGCTTATGTTCCGCAATTTTATCCGTATTATTATTATCATTGTTACAATTATTATTGTTATTATTATGATCATAAATATAATTAATAATATTGTAGCAATTTAGAAAATTGGTAATACGACCATATTATTGATCAAAGATTTAAATCAAGTTTTGAAATGTAAATATAACTTTGATTTTTTC
>BEXV01000060.1:420370-430772 GCA_003118195.1 Hemicentrotus pulcherrimus | reverse complement strand
AAAAAAAAGAAAAAATACTGGAATAATTATTCCACATGCATATACGATATCTAAAGCATATTCATATATGATGTTTAATTATTATAATAATTCGTTTATTTTCAACTTCTCCTTCGAATAGATTCTGATACGCTCATTGTATTTTAGATTGGTAGGTCAAGTTTGATTTAGGCGCCATATAGTATGTAATGTTTAATATTCAGTTGTCCCGTTTACAAATCATTGAATTGCATTGTGATAAAAAAAAATCGACAATGAGCAGTTACTTCAGAATTGCATCCATTAAAATATTACAAACATTTAAATTGTACGTGACAAGATAGGGTAATCAAGAATTCGTGACACGACGAGCTAATAAAATGCGCCAAATAGACGAGCTAGGTAAAAAGAAATCATCATAGACCACCCCTTTAGATATTAAACCATTTCCCCTTTTTTCATTTATTGATATTGTACGATGCCGCAATATGTTTTATCTGATATTGTTGATATATATGCAAATATCATAAATTGTTATCATTTGCTACACACGCCTTTTGACTACAAAATGCTAAATAAAAGTTAGTGTCAAGTTTATAAGGTCGAACACGGAAGGCAAAAATACAGGTCAATGATACGATCTCACTGTGAAAGATAATATGGAGTTTGGTGTTCTACCAAAATTGCAATAATTGTTATAAGCTGATGAAGTCCTTATATTTAATTGGGTGAGATCAAAATTGTATCAGAAATAATTTGACACTTGTTATTGATAACAAGTTTTATGAAACAGAGCTCAATTAATGCAATTAATTGCAATGAAAGGTTGATCAGGTAGCACACGAGTCTTGGTGTATAATGTAATGTTTTATAATCCTCAAAATGATAAGAAATTGGCAACTACAGTGTACCACGAGTCAAGTGCACTGTATGCACAGAAATATGTATATGGGACTAGATATTTAAGTTGTGGTCCACGACCTGTAGCTGTTACGTGTTATGTGTTGAATATGAGGGCTTTTGAAGAGCTAGCCTATTCAGTGGGACATTTTATCTTTGATACTCTTCCGCACTAACATCACGAAAATGGACAAAAACTCATATCATTTGTAAGCTTTCCCAACACCTTACCTTCTCTAGCGCTTATAGACTTCGGTGGTAAGCGCTTTATAAGTAACGTTTTTATTATTATTATTATCTTAAATTCAACACGAATGATTAAATATTGTCAACATAAAAGCAATTATAATCAAACATGTAGCAAATATATTATGTTCTATTATTAACGAACAGGCAAAATTAAAGCTAATTTTGAGCTCTGGGATGGGAATCGTATTTTGAGAGAAAATTGCTAAGATTTATTCTGGATTGTTTAACCTGCAGTAGATTGGTTCTTTGAACCAGTGAAACAAAAGCAAACGCACGCAATCTTGCTGGGCATCATCTTCGATAAAAAAAACACAACTTCCATTTGCACATAGTGGCATTTGTAAAGCACATGGTGTCGGGCCTATGTTCATTGATCAGCCACTATAAATTTTCTACCAAAATGGTTTACATGTCATTTATTTGTAATCTTGAACATTCAGTGTTAAAGTTTCGTTGGATGCTAAGGGAATTTATTTCCAATGTTTACCAGAAATCAAGTTTATCATTAACTACAACTTTTGGATTCGAATGGAATACATAAGCCCATCTATATGTTTCATAAAATATTCAACATGTTTGGAATATCATCAGGAAAAGATTTATAGCACTTTATTTCAAATGACCGGCATAAAGATAACAGTTGATATTAAGTGATAACTCATTTTTCAAGCTGACGTATCATCCTTTTTTTTCTTTGGTTTCAATCAGTTAAATTATGTAAATTGTCACGAAATACTATACAAAGAAATGGAACTAGTAATGCTATTCCAAATCCAAACTCCAAGAAAAAGATGACAACATTGACACTTATTTTGATCGAAACAAAACAAATTAACAAGAAAAAGAAAACTTGTCACTCAAAATAAAATCATTGAGCCTCTTAAACATTTTTACAACCCAACCCTAATTAAGGAGAATGTAATAGGGAAGAAGATAAAACATGTGTTACATTCCCGGGCTTTAAATGTTGTTAAAAAAGCATAAAACGGCAGATGTACATTTCTCACAATATTTTAATCTTTCTTTGTATCATCATTGTTGTGTGTAGCTTGATAGTAAAGTTGAATAAATTAATTTCTGCTGTTACCGAGAGAGCAGAAAGTTCTAGTATAACAAAAATAACGGAGTCTTGTTAATAATTTACATCCAAGCAGACATGCAATATTGCTCTTGTTTGGAGGAGAAACTGTTTTCTTACTACCCATTAAAACTTTTTTCTTTTACTAAGTATAGTATATGTTCTTTAGTCCACGCACAGTAAACACTCTGCCATGTAGCTCGTCGGAGAAGATGTAAACAAGTTTTTTTTCGTGCAAAGTAGAGAAATTAATGGGGAAGAATTATGTAGAATTCTTAATTTCCTCTGAATCCGTTTGAAGTAGTCACCCGGAGTTTCTTCCTTGTGTATAGTTTTATTCGTATCCTTTAATAGCAATGTTTTATTGCACCCGATATGTTGCAGTAGGCAAGTGGAGAGTAACTTTATGATGCTCTTGTCAAATATCGGTTTAATATTTAACCCAGCTTGGGATTATAAATCATTTGGGGTTCAAAAGTATTTCAGAGATACAAGAAGGTAAAACAGATACCAGGAGAAGTCGAAAAGTCACTCTAATTGTTCGTTCATTCTCTTTGCGAATCGAATACAGTGAACCCTCAAACAGCCAAATTCAATCCTACAAACAGAGATTAATTTGGTTCCATCAGAGAAAATGAAGTTTTAAATATGTCCGAAGTACAAACTTCATTGTTTGCTCACTTGTTATTCGATAGAAAGCGAGAAAACCGGTTTCAATTTGTGTGATGTTATAATCATACTTTCTATGGTTCGACGATGATGAAAGCCCAAGCCTTTTCATCCTTTTAAAAGAAATACTGTACATAAAACATGCTTTTTGCATGTTCCTTTTAGGTGGTTCTTTGTTTTGTATTAAAAGTCGTTATAATATTTGGTTGCAAAGTGTCTTTATAACGCAATTTTCTTTCGTATTCGATGGATACCTTCACGAATAAAGCAATATTCAAATTCGGGCGGCATGAACGCTCATTTCAAAAGGCATCGGAGTGTTCTTTTTTCATTAGATACGTTTCTTGTGGTGTTCCAAAACAAACAGCTACACTGAATGCAGACTATTCGTCGTTATCTCTCAGTAAACTATTTAATGATTTGACCGTTCACCGCGCTAACGAGATTTTCATGTCAGTTTATGTTTATTTACACGTGTCTTTGACACCGCTAACGGTCTTTTCTTTTGTATGTTTTCCACGTCTTATCTGTTACCCTTCTTTTTGATGATGGAGCGAAAACAGTAATTTGGAACTCATGTCTCGGGGGGCCGATCTATCGAAAAAGAAACTTAAGGAAGAAATTAATGTATCTACCATAATTATTTTTCTTTCATTTCTATGCCATTATAAACCATCACTCTTGTCAATTATTCTTTCGAACAGATGAGTATTTTTTCATGTTATTTTTTTAATATTTTTTTTTTTTATTGTCACTTATGCACAATTCAACATTTTTGTACGGCTTCTTATTGTTTTTTGTTGTTGTTGAATAAATACCAATTAGTTTTGAATGAATGAATGAAAGAATTTGAATACTAAACTGAATGTCATGTGTTTAGCATTGGTTTTAGGGGGCGTAAAGAATGTAATGGTTGATATGGATCTAAGTATTCTACCTTCATGGTCAATTCTTCGTGTACTTATTTATTTAAGTAGTTTGTCAAAGATGAAAAATTTGACGAAAACAGAAAGATCCACCGACAAAATCTAATCGTTTATAACATAATTAATTAACAACACTCTGGATAGAATGACATGATTTCAAAGGTAAATTCGTGGAATTGGTCATCACCGCGATGATCACTTCTGCTCCATACTGTCTTATACCTCTTATAATTATGTCTGATACTTGACCAGCCGTTTATCAAGCCCACGCAGTGGAAAGATCATAAACAAAGCCATCAATGGAAATTTTTCGAGAGGGTTGCATAATAATCCATAAAGCATCTATAAAACGATTATTACAAGTCGACTTTATTGGGCCAAACAGCCTCTTAGAACACCAGAAAGAATAACAAATTAGCAACATTAAAAAGGTGCTTCTGCAAAGAAGGTCTAATGAATATTATGATGAGCATGTTAGAAGCAAAATTGCCCGCTGTTATATCATAAAACACTTCCCAAAGGTGTAGCATGGTAGAAATAGCATACCAGCGGGTCATTAAAGAATTAGCAATGGATTGTTTTACAACCAGGTCGAGTTCTGTTATCAGACTTCGTGCTACAAAGGTGCAGACAATTTCATACATGCATCGTTTGATTGCAATCAATTATAATAATGTAAGATTCATACTTTTAGTATTTTCGCAGGCATGCAGACTTTTTGCAACCTGTAGCAAATAAATATATCGGTATGGAGACCGGGGAAATATCTTGATATCTATATTCATAAAAGTAACATGGAACGCAAAATACTTCCAAAGAATTGCTTTATTTACTTGTACATGTACACGTTGTGTAAATATAATTGACAAAATATTCAAACTTTGCGAAACTCTACGCTCCGTTTTTTTAAGGTAGACACAGCAAAGACCTACCAATTTCATAAACCTATCCAAAAGGGGGCATGGCAGACTAGATCCCCGTTCCTTAATAGGTAAAAATAAACTATACAGATTTTCAAGGCAAGACAAAAAACATTAACAAACGACGAACCCAATTTAATCTTTGTAAAATTCCAGGCAGAGTACTCTTATGTCGTCAAATGAGACATAAACTCTCATATTTTATTCATGTTTTATGCAATGTTTTTGAACAAAAATCGTTTTGGATTTAATTGAATGAATCGCAGAATAGCATTTAGGATCACGATTAGTGACGAGAATGAAGATTCAGCTATAATTATGTAAGCAAGATGTGAATGGCTATCACGACTGCATTTAGGATGATGCAGCTGCCAGGAAACAATTCCAGAATTTCTAAACCAAAGCATCTGCTTCAGACCCTCATCCAAAAACGAAGTTCCATAAAAAGCTGTTAGACCACTATATGGATTATAAAAGTGTTATTAGTCGTCATATATCCCGTGCTTTTATGGTATGAACCCAACGTTTTGACGCCAACAGACTCCCGTTCTCCACTGGTGTCTATTATGTGCCATAACCCAATAAAACTAGTATAAATCTGCCGACAATTCTGGGCAATTGAAGGTACTTATTTCATAAAAGCTTATAAACCTATTCAAAAAGACACATTTAGAGAATACGTTTGCGAATTTGTTGCTGTAAATTCATAAACGCTTTTAAAGTTGGGGGAAGGCATTTTGGGTACCACAACACATTTGATCCTGCCGAAGTAACACAATCATGCTCTAGTTTTTTCTTTCGTATGGAATATTGATCAGTATTCATGTCTGAAATGTGAGAAATCTCTGATACTAGGAAGGAAATTACTTTTAAGAGTTTGTCTCAAGACCGATTGGAATAATAAAAGGATGATAATCATTACCAGGTAAGAAAAATAGCAGAGCAAAATAGTGATACATATTGTGTAATGTTAGTGGACAACATGTAAGTTTATGTCAATTTACACATTAATATGTACATGTATAATCGGGTGAAATAAGCAAAGTAGGGCCAACTGGTCAGATTCTTTTAATCAAGGATCCTACTTGTATACAATTTCAAAATATCCGTAGCTTTGAAAAAAAAAATATTAAAAAAAGACCTCAAATTATAATTTTGTTCAGATATTCACTTTCAATCTTTTAACAATGAAAACACTGAAGTTTCAATGTTCAAATTCATTTTTTTTCTTCGAATAACGAGACAAAAGCTGTCATGAGATAAAATGTCTCATGGAACAAAATTACATCGGCAAGACTGATGGATTTACGTGAAAACGTTTGCTTTGATCAACAATATAATTTTAGGTTATGTCATTGACAATTAGTTACAATTCAGTTATCATTTCAAGATATAATGCATGAATGCGGCTGCGTTGACGAAAACTGTTGATGGGAAATTAAAAAAGGGGATTTATTGAAATTGTGTTTAAACTATGTTTCACTCCATAAACATCTATCTGAATTTTAAAACGTATTACCACGTGAGTTGACCTTTATTTGTATGGATTACAAAAATTTAATTGAAGATTTGATGCGATTTTTATATCATGTTTCATTCGNCAGGCCCCTCTGGATCTCCAGCTGACTTGGTATATATAGCAGTAACTGATAAATTTAGCTATGACTAACAGAATAGATCATAACAAACAAGGCGGTAAAGTTATGATGTTAAAGCTGTGAAAGCATAAACCAGTATTCAAATAAAACATAATCATCATGCAAAATAGAGTTAAGCTCATTTAATTCAAGATAGTACAACTACGCATTCTTTTGAAGTATCAAGAGCTGGTCTTGCTCGATTGGAATTTAACATCAGTACGTAATAGTTCCCTTATTGTTTTTTTAAAATCGCCATCAGTAGCACTTAAACAAACGTGATTATATACACATTCACTATAACAAATTAGAAAAGCGAATTGTCTGTATATGATTTTTAAAAAAATGATAAATTGTGTTTATTTCTATTATTTGAATAATTAAGAACGGTTCAGTTTCCAGACCATAGTGAAAAGACATTTGGTAAGGGCATGACTAAATTGAATAGAGGATTTAATAGTAACTTTGTCTGGCGAGTGGCATAACTTCTTTTTAACACGAGAATGTTAGAAGAAAAAAAAAGAATGTTGCTTTGTTTCTATTTATCCTGTGTTTGGATCTCAACGTGAATTAGAAGATACCTAAAAATGCCTGTTGTACAGAATATTTTTTTTTCATTCATGCATATGATGACCTCCCAAGGTTTAGTACGCTGTGTTTCACCTTTATGACTAAGGAATTTAGGTAAATTGAATTTAAAAGCTACATAATGTTAAATTAATGTGTAGTATTCTATCTCCATACAAACGAATACGGCTATTTGCAAAGAAATGTAGAGTTTTCTTCAGTTCGCAGAAAAGCCATTGAGTACTAAGATAACAAAACGCATTTAATTAGTGTAGGACTAGCTCTAAACTTATTTTACGGCATATTGTGTAAGATGATTTGCATGAATATGTAGGGATTTAACAAAAATCTAATGTTGATTGAATATGTAACTAACTCGTGACAATTTAATTGGACACTTCATACTAAATTCATACGAAGGTGCACAGAAAATAAATTTCTTAACACATGTTAATGACATTTGTTTTTCGGCCCAAGAATAACATGAGCAAAATCTTTGAATACAGTGTCTAAATTAAGTATGACCTTTCCTCGTACATGAAAACTGTGAGAGTAACCGGAGTCCTCTGATATGTTTTAAAGAAGTCTTGCTGTCTGATTATCACAATAATTTTGTTACAATTTAGATCATTAATTGAAAGACGGACAATATTGCTAAAACAAAAATGTAGCATTTGAGTCTAAGCATTCTATTTTACTGTTTGATTCAAATGTTTAGAGCAGCTTCAAGAAGCTATCAACAAGCTTTTCTTATAATGACACTTTTGCAGTGTAGATTGATTAAATATTTCCTTTAAAACCAAACCCTTCCAAATTGCTTTCTCGATTTACCTGTCATACATATTATGATCGAATATCAATTATATATAATCTAGATCAAAACGTAGGCCTAATAAAAAGGGTAATGTTACAATTTTATTGGATTATAAAAGGTTTTTGTGGATAAAGCGTTTATTTTCTCTAAAATGGTAAAATAATATTATTTCAATAGAAAAGGGTTAATGGTTTTTGTTTTCACCTCTTAAATGAACGTTTTTTCGTGGATTTGAAAAGTTCTTTTTGTCTTCAAAGTGTTTACCAAATGAAAAATCAAGAACACATCGGTAAACAAGAAAAATAATTATAACAATAATTTTAAATATATGTTTTTAATGAATTAATATGTATGATGGTGTGAAAATGTATGGCTAGAGCAAATCTCAATGTAAATTAATAGATAAAATATTATTCAGCTTGATTTAGTTTTTTGTTAAATACCTGTTTGTGGGTTAAATCGATAAGTAGAGCTTTTCATCCAGTCATACGTGGTCATCATTGGTCGATGAAGAGCCTGGGCGACTGTCTGAATCCCTCCAGGGCTAACGTAAGCTTGCCCCTGGTTATGAACCCCAGCATAGTCCTCATGGACCCCGGAGTAAACCGACGTCGGCGCACACGACACGGTGTTGGGGTTCTGCGAGGCATGGTGGATGTATTGCCACTCTGTAACCGGCGCGGCGCCACCGGCGGAGGCGGCGATGGCGCCGGCTAAACCACTGCTGGCCCAACCCGGTTCTGAGTTGGACTGGTGGTGCACGGTTGAATTGGACACGGGATCAGTGGCGCCGCTTATCGGTGCGACGTGTTCCCCGCTAGCGGTGACGCCGTGCAGCTGCCAGTAGTCTGCCGGTGAGAACTGATGATGGGGTGGGGCAGGAGGAGGATGGGAGGCCAGCTGTTGGTAACCCCCCGAAGCGGACGGGTGGTTGAGATACATGCTCTCCGCTTGCTGTGGGTGCAGATACTCTAGAGTCATCATAAAATATGGTTTTATAGATGTGACGCCCTGTTAATGAATATTATACGACCGTTTGGCCAATAAGCGTGTTTTATATCATTGGCCTACTACCTGGCAACAATCACAGTTTAATGTCCACAGTCTAATAATACAAGAAACTCCCTTTACCGAATAACAACACTGTGCAAAAAGGTAAAGAAATGTGGAATTTCAAAGGCGATTAAATATTTTCGACGTTTGTTCGAATCGAAGAAGCTCGATTGTAGATGATGTGTTGTTAAAGAGAATCGCGATCCGTCTGATCTACGGAACAACCTGCAGTCTTGAGACATCCCCAGATCAGAGGTTTGTTTACCTAACTCGCTTGCCTTGCATCTAATCAACCAACCAGTATTTTGGACCATGGTTTAAGATGACACCTAGCACGCGGAATGTCAATGCCTGGATGAAATTAAAGCCCCCCCCCCCTCCCCACACACACTCCTGCCCATCCATCAGTATACTACCAGAAATACAGAAAAATAACATCTAAATGTACTAATTTTCTTTAAATAAATATGAATGGCATCATCTCAGAAACCGTTCGAAGTTCTGAAAATCATCCCCTTTTTAGGAAGAGTTAAAGAGTTTAAGAAGGGTTAACATATTTGTGTTCGTTTGTTTAACCTATATTAGGTACGGGGTAGTAAAGTCATAACATGAGCACATGATGTTTTTCTAAAGTAAATAATGTTTTAAAACAAATGTTTTATATAAATGTTTAACTTCCCTTTTTCGGTTTGGTTTTCGAATGTTATTAATACGGAAGAGAGAAAACATTTTAATATCATCATAAAGTTGTTACTTTGGTTTAATCATGAAAAGGTAATATAAATAAGATATATTCTTAAGAAAAATAGTATCAAAGCAATTAAACACTGTTCTTTTTTCAGTTTATTTAGAAGTCATGCAATAATTCCTTTTTTAAATCTTCATAACTCTCTGCATGATGCCCTGATAGGCTATTTCATTGTAAAGATTCATTCTATGTATTTCTTCTTTCCTATTCCTTCACATATGAAGGTGGTTTACTTTATTTGATATAATGGTCTGAGCCGAGGTGATGTTAATCAGTACGTTTACTAAGGGGCACATTCTCGAAAGCAATAGTACTATTGCCACGACCGAAACGAATTATCTAATTATACATATTACTGATTGCATTTTTAAAGTAAGAAATACATCAGCTATCTAAAGAACAGTATAAAGTACTTTATTGTGATCTCACAATATGACGTCATTTTTAGCCAGAAAGCGGAAACAGAAATGTCGCCCAGGCGCTTGTGTCGTTAGTAGTTTCCCATAGGTAGCTTGAGTAGCCTCCATGACATACACATGCCAGCGGGAAATATGACATTATTTCACTCTCTGACATCACAGCTTTTAATTGAGACAGTGCTATTCAGAAAGAAACATTTGAAAATGTGTTATTCGGAAAGAAACGTTTTATAACATAACTAATCAATGTTTGGAAAATACTATATTGGGGTGTAATAGAAAATAATGGCATTTCGAAAGAAATACACCATAATCTATTTTCAATTGAAAAAAAAAACATGTCGTAGTAGCAACATTAGCAGTATAGGTAGTAGGAGTAGTAGTAGAAGTAGTAGAAGTGGTAGTTATTGTAGTAGTAGTAGAACATGGTAGTAGTAAACGTG
>BEXV01000060.1:343273-381289 GCA_003118195.1 Hemicentrotus pulcherrimus | reverse complement strand
GAGAGAGAGAGAGAGAGACAGAGAGACAGAGACAGAGAGTGAGTGAGAGAGAGAGAAAGAGAGAGAGAAAAGAAGAGGAGGAATTAAGCTACGTACAAAATGCCCTTCTTATATCATCCCCTAACCCTTAACTACGGCATTGTTGCGTAGTACATGTATTTTATCCACCTTAGGAAGAAAAGGGAAAAAAAAAAGAAAAAGAAGAAGAAGAATGAAAGAACTATAAGGGAAAGGAGAAGAATTGGAATAGCCAATATGAAACAAGAACAGGGAGGTTGGTCATACCATGCATACTATGAAAAGTGGGGTATACAAGAAAGAGTCCAAGAAAGAGGTAGCGTTCTTTCCTCGGTGTCCCCTTTCTCTGCCTCATCTCCATGATTTCAGGTTCAATGAATACATCACACTGCAGAGACAATCTACTCTTGAATAATAATTAGAAATTTGATACAAGGGACCGACCACGGAGTTAAAAATCTAGACAGATTTTCAGGGTAGCATCAATGAATAATATAATTGATAATAAGAGCAGGTTTTTAAAATGGGGGTAATATATTTAATCATCCCCTAACTCTAAACAACGGCATTGTTATGTAGTACATGTATTGTGTCCACCTTACATTTCTTTATATTACCATAATTGATATGGTTTTTTGTTTAATATTAATCTTTTCTCAACAACGATCAATATAAACTCGCCGTAGTAAACAAATAGAAAGGCATGAAAAGTTGCCTTTCCACTTGAAATTGAACAAAGCAACCCAAAGTAATGCTCAAGTTACTGCCAAAATTATTACTAAATAACTCGACGACATTATTTTTACTGTTTATCGGAAAATAAATTATGCCCAAAATGTAACTGACTACACGTTACGCGATAAGGTCCATGAACGAGGAACTCGGCGATGGCGGAGTGAAAATGTCAAACGAATTTACTTGTTAACTCGGAAACGATCATGAGTAAAGGAACTCGAAATAGTCCTAATCTGATCTCGAATGCCTCAATGTTTGTCTAAATCTCGACGTTAGTTCAATCGAATATAGCAGGAATTAATTCCAATTTGCTTGGTTGCCTTCTCTCTTTCCCTCTCTCCCTATCTCTTTCCATCTCTCTCCCTGTGACATTTTCTGTAGTTCCTTGTAGCTTATGGTCAACATGGTAAATGCTTTCTGTGTTAAAGGTTCCAAATGGTAAACATGGTATAGGTCGATGGAAGGGGTTTATTTATTTCTATTTATTTATTTTATTTTTTTTTTTTGGGGGGGGGGAGCAAATTTATGTTTGAAAACGTAATGTCCACACATTTAATTGCGTACTGGACAAAAAGGTTGACGATGTCTTCCATTTAACTGCAGTGCATCTCAAATATCCACGATTTTATAAGTGTAATTTACGAAAAAGCATCTAAAAGTGAAACATTTCTTGATTTGTCTTCAAGATGCCGTTCTTATGGCCGATATGCGATGACAACTGCATTATTCGTCAGGAAAGAGGGAGGTTTGTTTCTTCCCCCTTCCTATCTCTCTCTTTCTCTCTCTCTCTCTCTCTTTATCTCTCATTGTATCTCTGTATCTGTCTCTTCATGTCCCTGTCCCCCTCTCTCTGTCTGTCTCTCTCTCTCTCTTTCTCCCTATCTTTAAGATGGTCTATCTCTCTTTATCTCCTATCTCTCTCTCTCTCTCTCTCTCTCTCTCTCTCCATCTCTTCATGTCTGTTTCTTCCTCTCTCTCTCTCTCTCTCTCTCTCCTCTCTCTCTCTCTCTCTCTCGTTCTCTCGATCTCTCTTTCTCCCATCCGCTTCCCCCTCCTCCCCCTCTCTGTAACTCCCTTCTTTTCCCCTTTCTCATTCTCCCTCCTCTATTCTCTCACATCCACAGATGCAGGCCTCAACCTGTGTCAAAAGAAGATGTCCATCGCCACACTGTCATTAATATTTACACTATACCAAGTATTTTCACGCCATGAGCATACACTGTACTCCATGATGCTGTCTTAAGTTAACTATGGTATCCATTCCTTCGAGCTACGATGGGACTAAGCCTCTTCAAGCCTTGGTATCATTTTTTGATTTACTTTGGAAGAAAATGTGACAATGAATTGAAATCACCTTACACAATGAATGCATGGATAATTTACCATACAAACGTAAAAACATAATAGGGCTAATTACGTTACATCTTGCTTTAAATAGGTCCTTCCTTGAAGAGATGTCAGATCAGGAACAAAATAGTCAAATATCGTATTTGTTTCAATATTATGTTTATCCTCGAAGAATTTATATATATTTGTAATTATTGAAATGATCCAAAAATATTTCCTACATCAATTATATGAATATATTATCCCCTGCTACATTGGTATATCTAACATTCATTTCACATAAATACTTGAATAACTTTAGTTGTATAATAGTACTTTGTGATTTGCTAAAACATATCTGTAATCATACTTCGCATAGTGATAAGGCTTTATGAAATATACTGTCAACATGTTTCTTCTTTCTGTTTCTTATACGGAATCGGCAAAGATTATTGACTGATGTCGGTGCATTAGTTATCAACCTACAGTGTACATGCAATCATACGTACATGTAGCTTCTTTCTACACTGATTATCAGAGTGTGGTAAACATGATTAGATCCATGGGCAAAACTGGTTTCTTTAGAAATGGAATGTTTTAAAAGGATGTTGGGTAACAACGAATTCAGGGGACCTTCGTTGCACTATTTCTAAGTGGACTTCTATGAAAATATGCTGCTGAAAAATGGCGCCCGCTTTCCAAAATGGCCGCCGAGTATAGGTAATATTGAACGATTTTGGAGATTACTATTTAATACTTATGTTAGCGTGTGGGATGTGTCATATGAAAGAAAATTAAATTTCCTACAAGATGGTATCACATTTAACATGTTAGAGAATGATTTGCCTAACATTAATTGATTGATAAGGAATACATTTTTTAAAACCATTTTTCCAAAAATACGATTAGCCAAAACACTTTTTCTTCATACTAATAAAATATGACGACTTCTTACTTTTTTTTGGAAAACTTTTTAAAAAACTGATCATAAAGATGGTTTATAATATATCCAAACTCCAAGTTCATTGCTTTTCACACATACAAATTATAGCGCTCTATATAGAGTTAACATTTGGATATGAGCTAAAATGGCAATTTTTGTTGCTAAAGGCTTTCTTCTCCTTAGCAACTGTAACGCAGTTTGATGAAAGATAGAGTATTTAGCGAGTAGATGTTAGATGCAGACGATTATTTTGACTGATAGGAAGTGTGATGATAAATGATGCATACAACTTATTTCAAAACAATAAACATTGATTCTTCCCTTCCAAATAACACTGCTAAATTATTTTTTATTCGAATAATCAGTTTATTTTTTAACCAGTCACAATTTTCAACAAATTAGGTTTTCTTTGTAAAACTTGTTTTTCTTTTTGAATATGACGTGCATGATATTAATTGGAAAGCGCTTGGTACGCTGATGGCAATCTATTGAGAATTTAGCCCCCATAACCCGTAAGAAAATAGAAATCTTGAGAACGCGGGCAAAACCAATCTGGATCTGTCTTCAAAAAGAGTTTAACACATAAGACGATGATTTCGAGATGATGATTTCTCTGGAAGCTTGTTGCTAGGAGCGGGGATTTAAGAAGATCGCGAGCAATTGGCGAAGATTTAATTTGGAGGAGAGGGTTATGAGTGATTCTGCATCTGTGAATGTGAGGGGAGTGAGGGAGCAAGGAGGTATCGGAATAGTACTCTGGTACGATGTGGAAAAATGTGTTATGATGGTGCTCCCTTCTTCAAAATACGGGGAACTGAAATGAAGCAATACGTTGTTTTTTACTCCGACATAAACATAAATAAACAAACGCTGTATTTCTTTACATAAGGGCTGTTTTGAATATAAAATATACCACAATTATGACGATATTGTTAAGGCAATGGTGAGAGGGGATTGAATCTAGCATGTTACCCGAGCAATAAGTCGAACCGTCTTTGTTTACATAATGTTAGTCCGATGGATAGTAATAAACAGGAAGCAACTGTGACCCCCCCCCCTCCAAAAATGTAAACGAATAAATAAATAAACAATAATACTGATAAATGAATGCATTATTATAATACTAAATAGGGTATCTCAGTGTTTGTTAAAATGTATGCTTACAGCTTTCTGGATAAGATATATACAATTCTTGAAATCAAATGACTGAAGAACAATCAAGAAATCGTCATCGTAATCATTTTTGAGAATGATAATAGGGGTGATACCAAGCCCCATCCTTATCCCCTTCAAGCTTCAACCTCTCCCCGTATCTTCATAATCCTCTCGCTTTCAAGGCCTCATCCAAAATGATCCTCTGTAAGCTCGCGTTAAGCCGAGAGGGGTTAGGGCAGTACATGATGAGATTATAATGAATAAATTAGCATTATTGCTATAACATTGCGTGATAGAGCATTTATCTACGCCGGTGGGTTGAAGCAATGTAACCTTAAGAAGATGGAGGCTCGGATGTAACAAGATCCCGGGACTACATGAATGAAATTGTAGATGATTTTCATTTTGCTACATCTTAGGTGCTACTGGAGGAATATTGACTTTGTATAAAGACCGTACAGGCCTACTGCTGCTGCTCACGCTGTACAGTATCTGGAACGATTTTGTAGTAACTATGATAATCCAGCCACGTAGTTTATCTTATCATGCTTATGAAAGAGAAGGAACAAATGTTTCTTCAAAGATTATTTATTCTTAATCTTAACGTGAATCTGATCAGTGCATGAAAGCCAGCTTACATGTACTTGTTCATGTTTTGTAGCTGAAGAGAGACTCGTGGCACCAGATGACAAGAACATTATTGTCGTTTTATTTTCTTCAAAATTTCATTTTTTTCTTCTCCAAAATGAAATTGTACAATTGTTTGTTTAGGATTATGTTTAGTTACCCTTCACATTTAAAATTTAAAAAAAATGCACAATATCATCTTCTTCCCCCCCCCCAAAAAAAAAAAAAAAAAAAAAAAAAAATGTTTGATATTCTGCATTGTCAACGATCATTAAAACAAAGCAATTTTTATTTCAGGGTAATAAGAGTATAACGCTTTTATTCATTTTAAACCTACAATTAGCTATCATCATCATCATCATCATCGATTAGAGGATTGTTTCATGTCTGTATCATCTCATAATCTGAAGTGATGAAATGATAATATCAAATGGATTGCTCTTGCAGGGAAAATCGATTTAATTTCAATATCTGACGTGTTTTCTCAATTTGATGGCCAGACACGTACTCGGCATCGGTTGTTCTGGATGAAACTTAATACCCCTCTATCCATATTTCCAAGAAAGTAATTACCCAAATGACTTTGTGTTTAGCGCCAGGAGAAGTTTGAAAGAGAAACGACAGATAATGGATTGAAATATAGCTAGAGTTTGATCGAAAGACTGAGACAGTATCGTGGGTGTGTATATATACACCGTAAGTACACCAACCGCACATTACCAAGGAACAGACTTTGACAAATAATATTTGTGATTGCACCAACAGCATCAACATAAATGTGACGGGGGCTTCGAATCATCTTGAGGGGGGGGGGGGGGCGCAATCAAGTTTTCCACAGTCAAATACCCCTGCCCCCTCCCGGCCAGTACACCGCCACTGATCCAAGAAGGGGGTAGGGTTTGATGTGTATGAATGGTTTTGACTATTAAAATGCAAAGTAGAAAATGGAATGAAAAGGGAACAATAATTCGATTTGCTTCAATTTCCAAGCGTTTCTGTATTATCAGTAGTAGTATTTATTGATGCTTGTATGAACATTTCTTCGCAAATGTATTTGTCAATTTTGATTATAGTCTGAATGTAATTGACTTGCTTAAGTGTGGTCCTGGCAAATTAAAAATTGATAAGCTTATACACCACTCTAACCAAACAAAAGCCTTAGAAACATAGCCAATGTTTTACATTGTGAATCGGATTTTTAAAAGTAATTTATTAAAAAAAAATAATGATTTGCATTCAAATTTTCATTAAAAGAATTTAGGATGGCGCTTAGGAGGAATGAGAAAAAGAGATTTAACAAATGGGAAATCTGCATGCATATGTAAAAATGGTAATATGGAAGTTGTGTTTCCTTTTCTGCTAAAGAACCATTTAAGTCAGATTTTGTTATCCTTTCACCGTACCCTAAGGAGTAATTTTAGTAAATGAGTTACAAACGATGTTCTCGATTAGGATGAAAGCGAAACATTACACCAGCAAAGGTGAGGCTCCTGGAGTTATGTTCAAAATATATTCTTAACATAAACTACATAATTTGCATGTTGTGATACTACCGTGTAGAGAATAGCGCCAAATTTTACTGTTTCATAAAATGGACATTGTGAAGTTAAACAAAAAAAAACACTTTCAGCATTTCTACTACTTTCTTCTGCTAACTCATGAATGTGTCAATTTTATTAGTGATATCTTCGTCACTTTCAGCAGCGCATCACCTGACTGTCGGGTTTTCCTTCACATCTTTAGGATACTTTCCTTGATATATTATTTACATATTTCGATCCTCTGCAAGATATTGCTATCTCCACTTTTCCCCTCTTACGCTCCTGAACTTGAAAAGGCGGCACATTTAGGCTTAATAATTTAGAGACGAGAGCGTAGAAAGAAGTGTTGATGAGTACGCGAATTGGCGGAAGGCTAGTCATGCGTGAAGCGAACTCTCTTGAACCGTAAACGTCTTGTTGAATTGGATTCACATTCATCAGCTGCCGATAACGGTTGAGACTAGGGTAGCTAAGATGACATTCCATTTTCTATTTTGTTTGAGACTATCGTTTTTTCTTCTTTGTTGATAGTGTACTAGCTGCCATTACTGCCTTAACATGCATAGAATGAACACAAAGTGGTGCATCTGCATTCAGGCAACATAATCATGATAACAGTACATGTATTTTCTCTCTCTCTCTCTCACCCTCTCTCTTCTCTTTCTCACTCTCTCTCTCTCTCTCTCTCTCTCTTTTTCTCTCTCTCTCTCTCTCTCTCTCTCTCTCTATCTATCATTCTCTCTCTTTCCACATCCCCTGCATCACCCCTCTTCCTATGTACATGATAATTTTCTGCCAATGCCCCATCGCTCTTTCTTCCGTGTCTCTTCTATAGCTCAAAAGTTCATTCTTCATCATTGCTGATCATAGTTTTATTATCATCTATCACATCTCCTCCCAAACCAGTCCATCCCATTCTCGGCCCCTCTCCATTAAGTCTTCTTCTCATGAGAACATTCCCATAAGCACCCAATACCCTACCCTTATCTGTACGCCGTGCGCGACCAGCCAAGTTGCTGTTTTTTGTCTACCTGGCTAATAAGAAAGCATTATAAAGCTTGTTGTTAGGCGACCAGGGGCTCGACAGATTTAGTCCTCTCCGATGGACTTGGTATTGGAGATTAATGCCATACCAAATGGCACTATAGCGCTTTGACTTGGTTTCGAACCCGGGACCCCCAGTTACGAGAGCACTGTTCTACTGAGCCTTTGCGCCTCCTTTAAAATATATATACAAACCATTTAGGCACTACAGTTCAGGCTGTTCAGCACTTACCTAAACAAAAACAAAACGGTAATGTGAACGCATCCGCGTATACCCCACATCATGCAAGCGCCATTTGTTAGTACCCTATCGATTCATATGTGTTGATCCCGCTGTATGTACGGCACCCAGAGTTAAGGTGTCGCCGGCGCGATCAGTGATTTGGCATATCCAGCGCACCAAAACCTTGCCATTAATTTAGAAAGAAGTAGTGGACTACGACTTCTGCTTGTCTTCTAGCTTGCTTGTATGTCTCCTTAAGTCATTGATTTGTGTCTTATATTCAGTGCAATGACTACAAGGTCATGATGACACAGTTGTCTTTTCTACATCTCTGGCTCCTGACTATGGTGAACTTAAGCGACCCTCCCCCTCCCATGTACACACAAAATAATTATTTTGTGTTTTCATAAAAAATAATGCCTTCACTGTGAGGAGTTCTTTATCAATTCTTTTATTTGTTACACTCTTGATCATTCATTGATGTTCCCTCATATTCAGTTACGAATAAAGGTGAAGTGGTCTACGGCAAAAGTTTCCAGACATTGAACCACTAGTTGCGGGGTTCGAATCCCTGTCACAGCACTAACGTAGTTTTAGAAGAATTTAATGAAAGTTGCCACACTCTACCCGTTTGAGGTAAATAGGTAAATTTTGTATCGCAGGAATGAATTTCTTCAAATGCTCTAAATTAAGCTGTGATGGCAGCAGTGCTTAAAGCCAGGGTAATGACAACGGATCGCCAGCAGTGACAATGTGCCAGACATGAGCGCTATGCGAGACTCCACTATATAATTACGAATTTGTTGAAACATGTTGAGTCTTCGGCTGATTTTTCATCATATGATATTGAGTTTGACCACAAAAACCCAAACAGTTTTTTTGTTGTTGCTTTATTTCCCAAATATACAGTACTTATTATCTGAATAGAGCTCTATAAAAGTTGTGTTGTATCTGTCGTTTGATGAAATACTGTCGACGTTCAAGTGTTTCTTTGAGTTGACTTCAAGACCACTTTCCCACTCGTTCTTAGATTGCTAAGCTCCTAAAAGTCAAACCTTTGGATAAGAGGGCCTAAGTACCCCAAGCTCTGAATATTAATGGATTCCATCGAAAACTCACCCCTTTCAATTTTGACCTACAAACCTGTATTTTGTTTCTGGCAAAGTCGTAATGGAAATTACCTCCATCCTTATGGAATCGGAAATTGTTTTTGTACTGGATTTCTTTTTAATCCGACAATTTTTTACATTGTATGTGAGGTAATACATACAAAATCGTGTGCCACAATCATTTTAAACGATTATCATGACTATGACATATTAAATGGATTGTAATAATACCTGGATTAACTGAATCTGTTCGGTTCAGTTATAAACCCTTAAAAACTATAACATATATACATATAACAACTTGGTACTCAATAATATGACAGAATGATATCCCACCGTTTTCTTTATATTTAAGACCTTTAATTCATGACGTTTATAATGTGCATAATTATATTCATTCATTGTCTTGTTCACGGTGTATCACAAGGCAAACACGGTACATGAGCAAACACTAGAAATAAGGTAAGCCAAAACGTATAACATAACACTTAGATGAGGTGAACTTAAATAATATTGTGCTTTCTTTGACCCGACATCAAACAGTGTGTTTTCAAGACAAATGTAGCATTTTTTTTAATTTGAGCTAAGTAATTTCAACGCTTGATCGTGTCGCTGTAAACATGATAAAATGTGGGGTACGTCACTCAAAGTAGCATCTTCGTTGAGATGAAACGAGGCTTCTTTCATCGACGACTAACGCTTTCTTAAGGATGTTCATCAGCGCTTCGACACCTCGACAACAAGTGAATCAACAAAGCATTCTAGCACAGGGGCTTAGCGACCTGTAGCCCTAAGCACTGGCTTGATCTCAGGGGCTTGACTGTTTTTCACCTCCCACTAACCATCCCTCTCCTCTCTTCTTCTTTGACATATTCGAGGGTTTGCTATATGTCACGGTGGCGTCCTCTAAGCAGGATGGATGGTTTATAGCCATTGTAGTCGTAATGTCGAATGCTTACGATAATTACTACATTTGCCGACAACAGCGGAAGTATAAACGCCAATTCGATGTCTGCTTGACTATCGCGGTTTTTAATAAGAATGGTTATTTGATTTATGAGAAAGATAGTTCAGTTGGGCTTTTCAAAATTATCATTGATATCCCTCACTACAAGTTTGGATATTTTTCTTAATCATGCATATACAGTTACTGTTAGCGTTTATTGAATTGAATTGAAATGAATTGAATTTATTTATTCACCGCCATTGAAACATTTAAACAAAAGTTATACATAAATGTACGATGACACAGCGATATACATGTACATTATACAAATATTAAACAATAGTTATAAGTAGTTTTAGTGTCAAGAGTAAAACAATAAATGACCATTTACAATGAGTTTGAGATCGATGGTAAAATAGAGTCAAAAATAGCACATCTGCTTTCTAAAGCCTGAAATAAAGATCGTTGAAAAAATTCACAATGTGTTTCCAAATCCTATAAATAAGAAAAGCAAACGTGATGTGGTGCAGTGGATAAGTCATCAGAATGCAGATCACAAGGTCAATCTACATTTGCCACTCTCCACCCAGGTGTTAAATGGGTATCGGAGAGGATGCGAAAGTCATCGTAGTTTGCTATAAAGCATTGTGAGCTTCTGTATGACGCCTGGCTGGAATACTCAACAGCCAGTGGAAAATGAGCATACAGTCATGTACATTGTGTGCGGGCAAGCCTGAATCCGATGACCGGGATAATAATATATCAGTTAAGCGCTTAGAGATATCATCGATGTATTAAGCGGTATATAAAAGCGGAACACTATTATTAACATACATATGTATTGATTGGTTGATTAATTGATATTAAAACATACAAAATATGCACACATTTTGTGTTAACCAATGTGTTACCACAATTATGAACATTGTTAGGAATATAAGTCCTGATGCGCAAATTTGAAGTGTGGAAAATGTGGGATATATTTCATATCGTAGGGCTGTAATTGAACTAAGAAATAACAGTTCCGTAGGTGCATTAATAAATGAAAACCGAATGGGTGATAACATCATATTTGTTCTTTTTAATTAATTTTATGTGATAAACGAGTACTGATCACCAATGTTTTAATTGTGTTGTATTTGTCTCGTTTTTCAGAAGGTTGTCAATGAGCAAATCAAAGAATGGAACTGCATATTTAATTTGCAAACATGTTATCAATCAATAAATGACGTTTGTTTATGAGATGGACGTATGAATGGGGTATTGATGGAACGATTTCTAGTTTAGTCTCTCTGCATGTATGTATCATTTAAAGGTTAACTAGCCAATTTTACATGCGACTGGGGAGTGATTAATCCAATAGGTCGTCGGTTATTCCCTCTCTTTTTATAAACGTTATTTCCTCCACAGACGATGTCATTAAAATCCTAGAATTGTCGCCGTAATCCAGCTCCTTAATCGGTACGGACTAATCGATTCTTGTCCCAGAAAACACAGAGACAACTGTACCGAGAGATACATCACCCCTAGACGACCCGGCGATAAACCAGTCTCGACCCGATGGGGCACACAGTCAGCGGCAGGGCTACGCCACTTTTACGCCATTAAAGTGCGAACAGGGGATATGAAGAAGAGAGGGGTGGTAATTTAGAGGGAAGAAGGGGACGCGAAAAAAGACGCTCCTACATTCCTGGTCAAAAGTGAATCCTCTTCAGTAAGACCCGTACGCCAAAAATGATACCGGTCAACCCCCCCCCCCCCCTCATCCCCTCTCAATATTTCGACCCACAATACGCCTCTGCGTACAGTCCATTCGACTAACAACAAACTGTCAAAAACACTTGTAAAATTATGTGGCCGCCTTTAGTAAAGTAAGATGTTTCAAAGCTGCTGTATTGAAATATATATTATATACACATATTTTGTATCTGGATATGATTACACTGCTAGTAGGCATACAAAACAAAATGACACTAACTTTATATTTGCTATCGATTGCAACTCAACTTTTTTGCAACGCCCCACTGGTCTCCTAAATTTCCCAGGATTTTGTGGGATTAAAGTTTTAACAATTAAATTAAGTTAACTAGATCTAGCTCATATATTTCCCCCCTCTCTCTCTCTTACTAATGGGGCGTTGCAAGAAAATTGAGTTTGATTTGGGGAATTCGCAATTGAGTGTAACTTTCTTTTTTTTAATCTTTCTTTGTTTTGTTTGTGCATTTCTTTATTTAAAGAAGATGAATGGTTATCGTCATTTGAAATGTGAACTTCCGATAGTCGTATTCGTACACTGTGACATATCTCGTTTATTTATTTGTTCTGTTTGTTCTTTAAATTGACGGTTCTGTGAAGTTCCATATAATAAATACAAAACACTTTCTATAGGTGTCCTCATATACTTTTGGGGCTTATTTTATTACATTTTTTTTCCTTGGGGGAGGCGATAGTTTGGATTTTCTTGTATCCCTCTCGGTGGGGTGTGTACTACTCGGTAGCTGTCTCATTATCACATGCTTTTTTAAAATCTTTTTTCATTCAACTCTCTCTCTCATTTTCTATCTCTCTCTCTCTCTCTCTATCTCTCTCTCTCTCTCTCTCTCCACACACGTATGCACACCCATATAGATACAAACACATACTGTCTCTTTCTGTTCTTGTCTCTCCATTTCTCCATTCCTCTCTTAAACCCCCAATTCGTAATGCTTTTCCTCTCCAGTTTTGGACACATCGTTTTGTCCTAAAGAGTCCTCTCAATATTAATTTCCTCGAAATACTACAACTTGAACTTGAAACACTTGAATAAATGCACACTCAGATTTAAATGTGAATGGACAGAGAGACCGTGACAAGCGTCGCAACAATATATTATATACATACAAAATGTGTAATTGTGAATGAGGCGAATACAATTGAAGTTCGACTGAAGATAAATGGAAGATTCATTGGTGAAGAAAAAAAATGAGAGAAAGTTTTAGAAAGGTAAGACGCTTATGTCATGTTCTTTAATTAAATAAAAAAACTGTTTTTGCAATAAAAACGAAAGAAAGAGAGAATGAAATGTCCAGGAATGATATTGAAATTAATGTTGTCCATTTTTGTAAAGGAAAAGAGGGGAAACTTCAAAAGGATAGAGACTAATGGATATGCAAGACAGAGAGTGAGGAGGAGAAAATAATATGGAGTGAACATGGAGAAAGAAAAAAACGATATGAGATTGTGCGTGTGCGCGCGTGTGTGTGTGTGTGTTATTTGTTATGGTAGGGATAGAGATGTACAATAGTGGTGTTTTGAGAGGTATAGAGAGGAGATAGAGAGATAGATAGAACGGTTATTAGATAGAAAGAAATAATGACAAGAAGAGATCGAAGAAAGGGGATGAAGAGAGACATTGATAAGGAATAGGAAGGATATAGGAAGAGATAGATGGGTGGATGGAGAAAGATAGTGATAGAGAGAGAGAGTGAGTGTGAGAGAGGGAGAGAGAGAGAGAGAGAGAGAGAGAGAGAGATACGAAGATGAACTGATCTATGCATGCATTCGTCTCCGGCTGGATCGATGTAACAGGGTTGCCCAAACCTATTGCCGCCGCCGCTATCGTTCATGGGAGTCTGCCGTTATTAAAGGCAAGAAATCCATATTTCTATCATTCCCAATGCATCTTTATCATTCAAGGAAGGGGACTGGTAGGGGCTGTTTTCATTGTAAAGATCAGGGGCCCGATTATCCCGATCCTCCAGACATGTCTATCTTTGATATCAGATCTTTTTCCAAATACAACCAGAGGTAGTAGGATGTCTTTCAGAAACCTGGGGGTGTTTCACAAAGATCGTAAGCCGAATTTAACTCTAAGTTGGACTTAAACATTATGGAGAGCCCTAAAATGAAACATATTCAAAAGCAAAAATTGAAGGTTTAAAGACTTTTGATAAATTCAACATCAAGAACATGAAATCTTCCTGATTATAGAAAATAAGAATGATTTAAATCAACATGTTATGCCTTTTAAAATAACTTTTACAAAAAAATATTTCCAAAGATGCTAATGGCTTTCCATAATTGTTTAGTCCAAGTCAGAACTAAGTTCAACTTAGGATCTTTTCGAAATACCCCCTGCACTTCTGACCAGGAAATTGAATAAATAGAGAAGGAAAGGAATCTCCGGCGATAATGATTTAACTGTCTTCGTTTATATCATATCACAAGTACTACGATGTCACTATTACATTACTACGATGTATGCTATTATGTTTTACACTTCAAATGTATGCTGTAAACACCGACTCTATTGGAATTCTGTGCCTCTAAAAAATCACCTTAACATGTTAATGTTGCTAATCATCGTCGTTGCCATCAGAGACATCTTCCCAGTATAATACGTCACGTGCATAAAATGTGCTGTGCACCACAATCACACAAGCTATAATTACCTGGCAGTGGTAACGTCCTTTACTTGTGAAATGGTCAGGGGAGCCGACAGACCGGTTTTGAAAATCGACCGGTTGTGCTCCAGAACCCTCGATGTTTCTTGTCAGGGTTTTCACCAAATGTATTTTTCACTTTCTTCGGTCCCCTCCCAAGAGAATAATGAAGTTCCACTTGATCCTACATTCGTGACTAAACTCAAAGATATATATCTACGGAAGGGGCGTATTCAGCACTTGACGGAGCCGACGTAGGTCTAAAAAAAAATCTACTTTTTAGCCGAGGAGTAACAAACATCATGGCTCTTGTAGCACCAGAGAGACTTGCAATACAATTAATGTTCATTTTTGGTTTGTGAACCCTTTTATGTATGCATAATTAGTTCTAAAGAATGTTCAATTGTTTTTCTTTTAAATTCTACATTGTTTGTATTACAATTGTAAAATTCCGTGCTTTGTAATACGTTCATATCTTCAGTAGACGACTGCAGGTGTCAGAAACATTATCAGACTAAGGTCACTGTCAAGAAAACTTCTCTTTTTGTAATGTTACGACGGCGAAGACAAAGATCATAATCATCTTTATGTATTTCGGTCAAAATACCCAAGGATTTTCTCTCACGTCCATTTGATAGTAAACAATCAGCTAATGTGCCGTGTAACCACTCGGGCGTCTCTATTCTTAATCTACGCGGGTCCATAACACTCTGGTTTTTGCATCTTTGATGCTATGGGAATAGTATGTTTTGTTGACTTGTTCGGGATTATTGACACATTTTGATCAATCATTAGAGTCATAATGGTTATAATCGCGGAGACTATCACCTATATGGTCAAATGAAATCAAGTTTAAACACATGTATTGTGATACAGTATGATAACTCATGGTTTGCAGTGTTCACCTTCCTATAATGATCTGAATGCCGTGAACTTACATCAAAGTCCATGGATTGTTACAAAAAGATGTCGAGTCAGGTAAGCGAGAAAGCGCATGAGGTAAGAAGAGAAAAGAAAGAGGGATAGAGAGCAGAGGGAGATAGAGAAAAGGAAAATATGAAAAGGGGAAGAGAGAAAGTAGAAAAGGGCTGTAGTCGGTAAAAACTGACGACTGATGTAACTAAATACAAAAGGAAAAGTCTACGAATTGATAAAGGCTAAAAAACAGGGCGAAAATTTAGAAATAATTGGATTTAATAGAGGCCTCTACACACTGATAAGAAGGGGAAAGGGTAACAGTGGGGAGTGAAAAGGTTTAGGGAAAGTGGAAGAGTAGGGAACAAAGACGATCAATTTGATCCCGCGCTTCATCTCACGATCATGCCCTAGTATTGAGTGTCTCCATCCCTGTCTCTCCGCTCTAGACTTTCAGCTCATGACAAAACCATAGGCTTGCACGGAAGGTGTTTGAGTCACTCCTAACATCTTCCTAGCCACCTGCCCGACCCACAGGGATTGGGCAATAAGGCCATTCCTCGTCAAAAAATCACTCCGACCCGCCCGAGGTAACCCCCTCTGGGAGACGTGGCATGGTGATCCCTTTAGCTCCGCCCGAGTTAACCCGGTGTGCAGGGCTAACACCTTCCCACACGTACCGTACACTGATGCAAGTAAGTTAAATATCGTTCTGTTAGATGTCCTACGTCAGAATTTGTGTGATGTCCTCATCACGTTGTGTGTGGCTTTTCCCGCCAAAATATAGACCACTGTCGCGTTACCGTTGTTGGTTATCATTACACTTGATGATAAACGTTGTGATAAACTCCATGTTAATTTTAGGACGATGCATAATGTATATTAAACTTCGGTGTGATGGTAAAGAGTACAATGATAAAAAATATGTTCATTAATTTCAAATAAAAAAAAAAAAACGATATTATACAGCGAATTAAAGAAATATATATTGACGAAACACAAAGAAATTTTTCAAGAAATGTTAAGGTTATAACTATTTATTTAACTACTTTCGTCGTTTTTTAAAATGTTAAAATGTAAATTGATGTAAATTTATATGAAATGTGAAATATGTGAAATGAAACAATTCGGTAAGAGGACACGAAAAACAAATCATTAGACTTGATCATTAAACCAGTCTGAAATCATTAGTATTGATTAATTACGAGGTAATTTTATCTGGTTATTTAAACTTTCAAGAAAGGTTTTATGTTTCAATCATTTTTCTCGTTTTTAATGTTAAACGCATTGCACAGTAAACGTTTTCTTTTTCTTCTTCTTTTTCATCATTAAGGGACGTCCGGCGGGTCTTCCAACTTTATACATTCTTTTAGTTGTTAAAACAGTGCAAAGATGAACGGCAAATAAACCAGTTCTCATGTATACAATGGTAATCGCATACCAACCGCAGATCATGTAGTCATCACGTATGGCACACGCACTCGAAAACCAATTTAAGCAAGTTTTCAGTGGAGTATCAGATCAATGCATGAGTTGGCGGGCAAACCATCTGTTGTGGCGAAGACCCGCCAATTGCCCCCGGGGCTCTGATCATGCTTCGCTCAAAGTTGACGCCGCTATTGGCACAACTCGCTTCTGCCTAATATTGTCAAGTCCTTGCCATACAGAGCTGAATATGTACATGTATACATCGTACTTCCTGCATATACCATCACCGAACATGCATCCTGAAATCATATCATGTCCAAAATGTCTTAAAGGAATATGATTACATAGACGTCAAAAACTGAAATAGCCAATTCACAAAAGCTTGCATCTTATACCATTTTAATATTCTCAAGTCTCATTGCTCTTTATTGTAAAGCAGTTTCAGTGAACAACACTGAATGAATAAATACATAAAAGAATATAAAATTAATAAACAAAAGAAAAACAAATACTTAGACAAGTAAAGAAACATAATGAATGAATAAATTAATAAATACATGAAATTAATTAATGATGGTTTGACCAATATTGAAATGCAGCATTAAATTGAAAATGAAAACATGAATTATGAGCGATGCCATTTTTTAAATCTTAAAGTAGCATACTCACTCTTACTTTTCGCATGTTTACTAACCAGATAAACTCATGTATTGATAAACTTGAATACACAATTTTGAATACACCCCTTAGCATGCTGATATACTGCAGCAAAAAGACACAAAGTATGTGATCCAGGGTTGTGTGTTGAGTAAGTCTTTAACTCCTGAATTATATTTTGAGAGTGTATCTTTAGATAATGGGTTTAGATTATTTATCTATTACAGATGTTTGAAAATAAACAGGAAAAAACTCAGATAGGACAATTTGTTTATTTTTGTTTCGCTCTTTCTCACTCTCTCATAAACAGATATGTTTAGGTTTACATTATTATATAAAACCATATCGCTGCTAAGACGTAGGCCCATGTCCGCCATTCTTGATTTTACTATGATTAAATGTAAAGTAATTTGTGGATGCACTCCCAAGTGGCCATACTAAAGTGGATTATGTAAGAAAGATAGGCGCATATTGTAAACAGTGACCAAGAAAATACGTATCGATTTGGGGAGTGAGGTTGGAAGCACTGAGCGTCGCCGTGGCTTTGGGTGGTAACATGATGTCATTAATAAACCAATGAGAGGGATAGAGAAAGAGAGAGAGCTGATTGTTCTGCGATCTGAAGAGACTATAGTATCTAGCTTGTTACGCACGCATTCTGTATCATTATCGCTGCAGCTTTTGCTCGAGCTGCACGCACGTGAACCGCACACCGCTCAAACTCCCGTTCAGTTAATCACTTTCATCTAAGCGAATATCAGCGGTGTATCAGGTCACTATCTTACCCTGAAAAGCTTCTCCACCTCCTCATCATCATCTATCGTGGAGCAAGTTTATAGGAGGAGTTACATTTTCAACCTAATCTTGAGAAGGGAGAGCTGTGACTCTACCAAGCCGGTGTTTTGATCTTTATTATTCGTGGAAGGAAGATAGAAGTGTCGAAAGAGGATTGATAATTCTTTAACGGGGATCTTAAAACCAAGAGGAAACGTAATGGCATCGCTTTACGGGTTGATGTCATTAGTGCTGGCTTTTATTTTACCCATCATTTGCAAAGGTAAGTCTGAGCATTTTCTACATAATACCTTATTTTATTGTAATACCTTTTCAAATTCATCAGTGCGATTATCGAATTTGTCAGTAGGCCTAAAGCAGTCATTAGAAGTGATTGGTTAATCGTCACCCATCCTTCATCTAGTTGTCAGGGCTGTTCACAATATTGTTGCATCTGTGGTTCTCCCTCTCTGTTTAGGTGAATACAAATTATCCTGCGGAATAACCTTGTACGCTGTACATCATTATCAATAATAGAGCCTTTGCCCTTATAACCAATGTGTTTTCAGTTTATTTATCACATTTGTAGTGTAAAATGTGACTTTCTCAAGTACGCTACCCTGCTGAATAAATCAATGTACGTAGGCACATCTATCTTCTTTTGATATCAAAGAACGCCTGATAATTTGACGATCAGTTACAGTCTTTAAAGAATGTTCATCTCTTTAAAAAGCCTCAAGTACACCGGTTATACTAATACCCATTATCAACTACGAATCGAAGTGTAGAATTGGAGCAGAATACTCAATTTCCGCTGTCGTTTATTCAGACAGTCTTCTCATTATTCAATAAAATGAGCATCTCGGGCAATGTCTTCGAACATTCCTTCGATTGGGGTACCCGAAAGTTCCTTATTGAGACGCTGGTCTCGCAATGTTGAAATTGGAATTTGTCAAAATTTGTGTAATGAAATCTGGAATGCTCTGTTGAGTTTGGACATGATTAAAGTCATGTTGATATGACCCTCAAGGCAACCTGTACAATCGATTGAGTGGGGCCAGGTTATATACTTGGAACATGTTGAACACCCGGGGAAAAGGTAGAGCTGATTAAATTTGCCTACGTTTAAGAGTGAGAAGAAGAAAACTATGTTGAACTGGCCACTCAAAAGTTTTACTCCGTTTAAGCTAGCGACTCGCAATATAAGTTTGAGATATTGAAAGCAACCTTACAAATATGACTCTTTGTTCCTTCTACGTGATTGAAAGCAAAAGATGTTTCTCACCTTTCCAAACACTCTTTTTTCACAATGAATCCATAAAGCTCGCTAACATCTGCATAGTGGGAATTGATGGTTTGATCCGTCGATTGTCGACTGAGTCAAGTACGTATAGAAAGGAAGTTTATGCTTCGAAATCAAAGGAGTCAGCATTCTGTTGGACTACGGATTTAGGTCCAGTCCAATGAATAAGAAACATATTCAAAGTGCACTTAGCGCAATTACTTACGTCTCGAACCCGGAAGCCCGTGTTCGCAAAACGGCTTCTACATTTTTATCCTCCGAACCTATACTGACTCCAAAAAGATCACAAGTTCATGAGGATTGTATTGAATATTGTATTGATTACATTCTACAGTCGTGTTTAGAATTTGTACCCCTATCCCACTCCGAAAATATAAGATTGTTAAAAATGATTTTCTATTATCTGTTCAAGAATGTGGTATACGTATTGTTTTTGTATAAGGCGACCCTGCTTTATTCATGAAAAAAGTAGATGTCTCGATTGAACAAATACAAAATAAAAGGATGTGAAGGACTTGGTGGGGACAATGGCTTACTTTTAAGCCCAAGTAACATCAATGAAGAAATGGAGGTCCTCCTGACGAGGGGGAAATTATTTGGTGTTGGTTTTTCGATTGGTGTTCCATCTCTTAAGTCGGTGTGCCTTCAAGCGCGTTATTTGCATTTCTCTGATTGATTGAAGTTCATCTCATCGTGAAAACACATCGCACAGAAAACCATTCACGATTCAACGGACAAATGAAAACTACATTCCACATTTGCAGACAGTCGCGCCTTATAGCTAGAGCACTGATGGTAAATTAGAAGTAGGGGTATATGAAAAAATACAAGGGCAAAGAGAAACACAGAGAGAGAGAGAGAGAGAGAGAGAGAGAGAGAGATGGAGAGGAACGATATATTGATAAATGCAGAAACGTAGAAATAGACACAGTGATATAGAGAGATATAGGGAGAGAGAGAGAGAGAGAGAGAGAGAGAGAGAGGTGGGGTGTAAGAAAAAAATGGGATCATTTTGAGCTCAGATTGATTGGAAACTTCAATATAAATTGCAATTGGGCCTACAGGAAAAAAAGAGGGAACGTAGCAGAAGAGAGATATATAAACAGAGAAATATATCGATGGGAGGGGTTGGAGAGTGGCGTGAAGACGGAATTGAGAGAAGTGGAATAGCTCGAACATAAAACCATATACAGATATCCAGCACTAGATTAGAGAGAAAGAGAGAGAATGAAAAACAAAGAGAAGAAAGGAATTCAGGGAGAGCAGCTTAGATATCCAGTATAACAAGGATTGAAGGGAAGGTAGAGAGTGAAATAGAGAATTTATGACAGATATAGAGAAAGACATAGAGAAAAGAAGGAAAAGTGAAGGGGAGCAACACTATACAAAAGATGAATGAAAAAAGAGAGAGAAATAAAGATATCAAAAGAGAGAAAGGGGGAGAGAAAGAGTGTATAGAGAGGGTTAGCGAGAAGGAATGGGGGATGATAGTAAAAGTAAATTAGCTCGGATGAATGAAACAGTAAAGGCCATGTGGATGTACTCTCCAAGACGTGCATGGGACCTCAAAATTATCACTTCCCGACCATGTTGTTTTTACCCCGACTCAGAGACAGGGATCTTCAGCATCTCATAAACTCAGAGCGACCTTCTGAATATGTATCCCGAAGAGGTATCTTCTCCTTGTATTGCAGATATATTAAACGTTACGGGTAATCTCGCAGGTTTTTTTGAGTAGCTGATGCGTAGTCGAATTGCACTGATAGGTACATGTGCATCTATTACCATCCCAAATATGCCCTCTGCATACAATAGATACACAACACAGTGATACAGTAAAAAGGGGGATCTTTCATAATTATAACTGTGCCTTTCTGTGTATGTTTAAATTTGTCTTCGTCGTTCTTAATGTGTACAGTACAAACAAAGGAAAATTATGTAAAATGTGGATGGGTTGTAAATTGCGTTAAAATAATATGGTCTGATTACGCAATGATGAGAGGTAAAATGAAGGTAACGCTGTTTGTTCCGTTGTGTTCCTATTACATAATCGTACGTATTTTGTTCAAAATGTCTTGACCGCTCAAGGATGAATACTTTGGTATTTCGAGAAATATTATTCTTTTCATTATGAAAGGCAAAATCAGGAGTTTATTTCATTAATTTCCCAAATGTAATAATATGCCCTTGTGAATGCACTGTAAGCTTTGATGCTTTACCCCCCAAACCCCGTAAACTTCGCTGTGCAGACGACACAACCACAAATGTGGTATCGATATCCCAGATTTTATGTCATCTTGACACGTTTGCATGGGATCTCTTGAAAAGGCGCGAAGATCTACTGAAATCAACCCGAATAAGCCAAAGATGCGATGAGCAGGCGATTCGATATCATAGGCTTTATTCGACGGCGCCTCGATAATGGAATGGCTATAGGGATACTATGTAGTGTTCACGTGTCTAACGGTATGTCATCTGCGGTAGATTTCATCTTTTTTGGAGGGGGGGGGGTATGCTACGTACTACTGTTTTAATGATCGTTTAACAAACAAATTAACGAAAAATTACAATTGTCAACGGCCGAGGAAACTGATAGCAATAATCCATTTTCAGTCCTGTTTCATGCAATTACATAATAATTTGACATAACATTAATATGTTAGAATGAAAGCTACACTTTATAAATCATGCTATTTATTTCAATTTCATTAAGTCAAATATGAAGTCTTTCCTTTATTTCAAAGCAGTGTAACTGAGAGTCTGAGAAGCAACAACCAGATAGTTGTGTTCTATACTAACAGCAATATAAAGTAGAAAGAGCAGTAGTAGTCGTAGTTTTAGTGTATATAAAATTTTAACTTGTAGAAGTAACGATGCAAGTGCTAACAACAGTAATAGAAGTAGAAGTAGCAGTTAAAGTGTTAACATAACGGAGTAGTTGACGTAGCAACATAAATTACACATGTGCAAACTTAAAAGATTTATGGTGACGCTGGGTGTCATGAAATTTAGAGATCTCTATAAATGTAATTGCGCACATAATGGGACGGTGACCATAGCTAATTTCAAACATTGCACGATGTCCACTAGGAATACTAAATATAGTGACCAATTCAAATAATACGAAGAGAAAATAATCATCAATCTACCCGTAGGACGGTCCACAATTATTATTGAACGGGTGTACAAGGACATGTTTTCAAATTTATGGAGAACTATGAATATGATGAATACTAATTGTGAAAATGACGTCGTATAGGAAGGTGTGAACATTTTTAAGAATGCTATGAAGTATGCTGGTGCATGGATAAACGACTTAGATGATCGTTTATAAATAATAACTTTTTCGGTTAGGTTATTCAGTCTCAAGTATATGGATTATTTGGGTTCTTTTCTTTGATGCATCTGATGTTCATTTTTGCCAATCAATATTTGTTAAAATGGAGTTGAAATTATAGCGGACACATAATATAGAGAGGTAATCTATCAGGTCTGGAATTTACATGAATAGCAAAGTCGATTCTTTATTTGTATAATAATTCAAACTCATCGCAAGGAAGAGTCAGGATAACATATTTTTGCGTAAGAAAGTAAATGCTTAGGTATACAGTCTAAGACACGTTAGGATTAATCTGCAACAGAATTAAAGCTATCCTTTCATGAGAATAGGTTTAAATCCCGCGACGATGCATTAACTCGATTGGTTGCAATGAGTGGACCACTTGACATCTGTGACGGATGATTTTGCGTCATAGGTTCTGCAGATTTGTCTAAACCCAATATTTTCAACTCTGAGGCGCGAGAATGGAAAAAACTAGTTATGTTCATTTGCTTTTTCTCGGCAAAGGCATTCAAGTATAGACGAACTCCCGAGTATTGTAGTCAGGAGTCGAGTTTTCGTCTCAATATAGTCAACCATTCTGAGAGGAGTTTTCTGAGTACCCTCGAAAGAAAGGTGAAAGGTTAAACAGGAGACACAAACTGCATGCAATTCATTATGTACCTAACGGGTGTCGGAAATAATAGATTTTTACCAAACAAATCAAGCATCATTGCTAGATTGAACTCATCATAGAAGCGGAAAAACGTCAAATGGAGATGTGCTCGTAGGTTTACGATTTTCCTTGCGTCACCTTTTATTTTCTCCATGCATGGCACTCCTAAATTGACGTTCCATAATGTTATTCATATATTAGTGACATTTCTATATCTATTGTTATTCCCCTAATGAGTACTAAAATGGTGTAAAAACTGAGCTCCATTGTTTTTTTACACCTCATATTGACACAAGAACTACAGAAGTACAAAATAAAAATGGAAAAATTGGAATATATTTGTTTTGTACCATCATTTATTTTTATAATTACAATTTTAAAACACACATTTTCAACTGCCTATATAGAATGGAGAANATTTTTAATAGAGGCTATTTAATGATTCACACATGGAAAGTGGCAACAATATTGCTTTTGACTAATGACCTTTTAGAAGACACCACCTGGTGTGAACATTTTCTCTAATGATGTTTTGATTTCGACCCATTATTATTCTATACTATCTGGTGTACGTGAGGACCGCTTTCTTCAAAGTCACACCTTCACACCACACTCACACAATACAAACGTGCTGCGGTGTGGTGTATACGCAGTTCAATATAGACATATACCATTCTTGGACCATAAAGGTGATATTCTGAGAGGGAAAAGAGCATATAGGCAAATTGATCAAATCATGGTGTTATTAATGGATGAATTGAGTATTGTGTGTATGTTTTTTTTTCTCTTTGGATATCTCATTATGACTGTTATAATGAATCTATAAACTGCAACTTTCTTCTATTACCTGACCATGAAATAATCAAAATAAGACGATGACGATATTGACCTTAAACCTATTGTTGGTATTAAGAACATGATAAAGAACAAGTAAGAAATTAGTATTGGATACACGCAATCCAAAATACTCAAGTAGAGTGCAACAGATCATATGCTATTAGGGATTTTTAGATTTGCGTGGACTGATACGTGTGACGTCCATTGAATGCAGTGCATTAAAAGGACGTCGATTGTAGCAATCCCCATTGTCTTCGTGCGAATCTTAAAGTTCCTATTATTAATCATGACAAAACCTATGGCCATATTTCTCTAGAATATATAAAGGAATATATGCCGTGTTCAACCAAAACATATTCCTTACCTTGCCAAATTTCCCTTTATTGCACTAGATCAACATAATCACATTTATTGCCCTTTGAATGCCAGCAAAATGTATGGATTATATACCTTTATGACCTGTTAATGCCCTTTAGTTTCTCCGAACGAAACAATGAACCAGGGCAGCATTTCTCATATAACTGTGATTGTCTATCGAGATTTCATCGAACTGATTTGTTTAGCTAGACAGCGAGTTCATTCTGTGTTGTGACATTTTACATTTTGAGCACACTCAATGGCAATGCTATATACATGTACAGTGAGCAACTAAACTTTTCATACCCTTATTAATTTTTGTAATTTTTTAAGAAAGTGAAAAATTGATTTGTCCAAATCTATACTTCTTGACAATGTGACATATTAAAGCTTATATCTAAACATATTCAGAAAAGGTCCATATTCAACCAGTCCACCTATATTTATTCAGTTATTACAAATACAAAGAACATCAAATTTACAAGGAGTATGAATAATTTAGATATTAACTGTATCAATTACTTTTGCAATTGGAGTCGAAGTATTGAGTTTTCATAAGAATAACAAAATTAATATATAATTTGCAATTTTCTTCTGATTATTTTAACTGAGATATTCACGATATTTGAGAATATTCAATTGCCGCATTGATTATGATTAATGGATTAATGGATTAGTTCGAATATCGGAAACAATAGCCCCTGCATACTGAATTATCGCACTTATAAATGTTAAATAGCCACTGTATCACTGATTTCTTGCTTGGTACATGATTCTGAATTTCGTAGATCTTCGTAAAATTCTTACAAATGGGTTCAGCGTCAATGATAAGGGAGCAATGGTGCAAGCAACACTCCTTCAAAATGGCGCCTTTCTTTCGCTCCTTGCATTTTTGACGACCCACCATACCCTTCTTGCATGGCCATGATCGCATATTTCAATCATAACAGAGGGGAATCCGCATTGCTACATATTATGCCCCAGTCACGACGTCTAGTATTATGCTTGTGGGTCTATATTATTGACATTGGCTGGTTTTGATCGGGCTACCAAGGGTAACACAACGCGAGACTGGTGTGTTTACAGAAGACTGGTGCATGGTGGATAAAGATGTACGTTCTTGAGCAATGCGGCATAGGCAATGGTGGTGGTAGAATAGGGGATTAGCGTAGGAAATAGTCAATTATTCCAATATGTGTGGGCGTTTTATGATCAGGTTTAATTGTAGCGTTTAAGCAACGTTCAGGGATAACTTTAACATGCCAAACCACCGTTTAAATATGATCTGTAATAGTTAATAGCTATGCTTATTTAAAAGTAAATAAGAAGATAAATGTAAACTTAATGGCATTTTGAATGCTTCTGTCATTTATTACTGGAATCCGTCTTCTAGACTTCTTTAGTCCCATAAACGGTCCCTTTTCAGAATTTTGCCAAATGTCATGGCCCATTTTTATAGGGTATATAAATGGGGGAAAGGGAGAAAGAAACCGCCAGATGTAACAGAATGAGCACTGATAACGATTTCATAAAACAAATCGTGAAATACATTAATAAAAACAACACATTTTTGCAGAATGTATGTAACTATTATTACAAAATCATGAAATGCATTCATTATTTATGTTGCGTTTATAAACAAAATTATCCCCAGGCAAAAAAATATTCATTTTGATCTCATGACCATATCACCGCATGCCAGTAGTAAGCTTAGAATGTAATCTTGACATTTTCTATAATTGATCCTCATTGATTAATACTTGTTTGCATTTATTAGCTCAGTGAGTCATTTATGTACGCGTCGCCGAAAGAAAGAAAAAAAATCATTCGGAAACTGATATTTGATGTGTGTATTGGAAAAATGCAAGCGTAATCGGTCAGAAAAGTGGCGACGAAAGGAGTAGATACATTTTTTTTTGGTGTATCACTAATTTATGTATTCTGCGTAATATATCCATGTTATCGAGCTGTTCAAATCGCTGCCAAATAGTACAAGCATAAGAATCGGGGCACAAAGGGGATGGAATGTGTCAAATTAGGAACAGTATGATAGACATTTGAGATCAATTTGAAGAATGTAGTACAGTATGGAGACCAATCATTACAGATACATAAGTATTGATTCGACTTGAATTCCGATTTACATCATATAATTCAAGCTCAAACTGCGTTTGGATGAAAACACACGAGGTTGCTTCTTTCTACTCCTATGTCTCTCCTAAATACCCTTTTTAAGATCCAATATTCTAAAGGTTTAAAGATCTATAACTCAAGATGATTTGCTAATTTCATTTCATCCCTTTTTCATAGTTCAAATATGTTCCATTATAATTCATGAACATACATGCTGTCGTAATCACCGTGGTCATTGTATCCACGATTAAAATTCATCGATTAGCTGCTCCATGATCTCCAGAAAGCCTTTTTAATTTCAATATTAATAATTACCACGAGGAGGACATATTTCATTTTATATTATCAATATGTCATCGTGAAAGGTTTTATCTTATCATTTCTAGATTGATTAATGACTGCTGAAGTTATCGGGGCCGCTGATAGAGTAAAAGTGCGCCTAAGTTTGTATGTGATACAGGTATAGTTCAGCATGACAAAGGAGGAATAAATATATCTTTTCAATTTTGTTAGTAGTGAATAACGGCCTTGTCTTTGATAATGGTAATATGGAATTACGATTCATATCTCTAGTGTAAAATAAATCATTTTCCTCTCTTGATCTGTTACAGAGGGTGACATTTATATTTGTTTTTACTGGAGAATGAAAAGAATATATACATAGTACTAAAATGAAATATCGATTTTGGAATGATGTGTGGCTTGCATGATAATTAATCATAAACTATTTCAAAAAAAGCTGTCAATTATTGTCTATCTACGAACTCATCAATCTATCAGGTCAAATGGAATAGTGTGACAAGAAATGCCTGAAGCGTTGGCATGGAATGTCCTCACTTCTTGTACTTTTTGTAAGGGTCACTTGCACTGGTAGCACTATTGGATAACAATCAACACCTGATGGAATTCTATTTAGGGTGCTCATCCACCATCTCCTCTTATTCTCTCTCCTCTCTCTCCCTCTCTCTCTCTTTCTGACCCCTCTCTCTCTCTCAAACACACACACAGACGCTTCATATCCTTTTCCTTGTCCACAGATCTATACACAATGCTTTCTCACACTTACAAAGTACACAAGCTATATAAATAAATATCCCGAATATCTTTGTTTGTACCCTTATCTCTACTTTCTACCTTTAAATATTTGATACTTTTGTCTCCTTTTGATAAGATGTACCTTTACTTCATTTTAGTTCTCACTTCTCTCTACACTATTTTGTTTTCCTCCACCTCTTATACATCCTCGAGCTCCCTTTTACACATACCTTGTATTCACACGGATTGTGTTTTTCTCCACCACCGTTCTCCCCTTCCCGGTGTCCTCCCCCTTCTTCGCAAAATAGAAAATGGAATAGAGGTTGATTACATTTTGAGTGGGAGGCGGAAACTAGTTTGTTCTTTCATATCGGTTAGTGGTATCCTTGATCACAATTATTGTTTTCTTTGGCAGTCATATGACTCTACTACCCACAGCTCAATTAACAGTGTGACATAACCACCCCATGAAATAAATTGCAAATGTCATTTCAACACATTAAAAGAAGATGTGTATACCGATCGATTCCGTAATTACAATTAAATGTATATAAACAGTAATAATATAATAATACATACATGCTTAATAGGTTTATTCTATTATGAGGGCAAGGAACACACCCTTAACCATTAGGGGTTGATTATTATGTCTTGTTTGCAGAAGATGATCTACAGTCTAGTGTTCTTGTACCAGTATGTAGCTATTATATAATTGAAATACTGCATGATTTTATAACATTGCATTGGCACAATCAAACAAAATGGGAGCTATTATGATAAACCCGAAGTAGGAGAGACTTGATGAAGGTGCGACACGCGAATTAATGCATTGCTTCGTAAATGTACCAATTAATATTGATGCAATTAAATCACTCATGTCATTCTCAATTGTTTATAGTAAAGTTATTGAGTCTCTTACATATTTTTGTTCTGTGAATACCAATCTCATCCTTTTATTTACTTTTATACATTTTTGCTTACTTGTTTCATCAAATTTTAAACAATCCGGCCGCTCTCTGGTCATATAAGTACTCGGAAGTTTAAAATGTCGGGATTTATTCAAAAAGCTGAAGGAACATTGGCCATTTTTAAGTCGCAGGGTGAAGAGTTTACTCCCAGAATGTAGGGCGCTCATATTCAAATGATTTCTACTTCGATCTATGTCCATAAACTCCCAAACAGGACATGACAACCCAATTGTATGCCGGAAGCTACTTCTCTGCATCTCTCTCTCCCCCTCTCTCTCTCTGTCTCTCCCTCTCTCTCTCTGTCTGTCTCTGTCTCTCTCCCTCTCTCTCTCTCTCTGTCTCTCCCTCTTTCTCTCTCCCCCTCTCTTTCTCTGACGACAGAACTCTTTTCTAACCAGGGCATGTCTCATCTTTTAAGGGATCGAATAACATCCATGATTCATATCCCCATCACTAGGATTACTCTCGACAACATCTTCTCTCCTCTTTGATATTCAGGTCCAGTCTCGAATCTCGAATCTCGACATGAATATGTGAATTTAAACATCTCGTTGTTGTTTACTACTGCAATGTACTTCTACCTATCAGATTAATTTCTTTTTCATTCACAAGAATTAGAGAGTAGTGAAATTGTTTTAAATCATAGATGTAAAGAAAACACGACAAGCGAATTTCAGTTATAACGGTAAATGACTGCAATTTAAATACTGTTTACGTTGTTGTTGTTTTGGGGGAGATATTGGCGTGGGTAAAGTGATTATGCATTTCAGGGATGAAGAGTGTCAAACTTCGTCAATGAGTCAATTGGGGGTAAATACGAACTATAGTTTTCTTTATACCTGTTTGCAATTAATATTTTTAATCCATCATAGAAAATTGCAATACGTTCTTGATCTATTGAGGCAATTAGCATTACAAAGCAACCGCATCGTTTGCAAACATACATAGTACTTCAATCATTGACAATAATGGATTACTATATACTCGCTAGCCTCGTCACCGTAACATACACGGACCAATCTCTCGTGGCGTTCACCTGCATAGGTATGAGCAATTATACGGTGATCACCTTCACTGGATAATAAAAACAGGCTAATAAAGGAGACCAGGGATGCACTGAGGGGGAAAAAGTAGAAAATAGCTCACCGCGGAAGGATTAATTAGAATTTGCTAACGCCAAAAGCCCGTATTATTCGCGTGCAATCTAATTACACGTGCTGTTAAGCATGGCTCTCACGCGCTGTAGACCATAGTAAACATGAGATGAAAATGAATATGATAGCTACATACTATCAACTTGTAGCAAGGATAGATGTAAGAAGAGGAGGAGGCATGTTTTAATAAAACATCATAATAAAGTTAGCATAGACTGTTACGACCATGAGCTAGTTTCATGGGTGACGGTTTTAAACGTTATCAAAGAGATTCATGAATAATATATAATAGAGAATTAATTCACATTTTATTGATAGTAAGTTTAGAAAGAGAGAGAGAGATAGGGAGAGAGAGAGACGTAGAAGAAGAGGAGGAAAGAGAGGAAGAAGAAGAAGAAGAAGAAGAAGAAGAAGAAGAAGAAGAAGAAGAAGAAAGAAGAAAAAGAAGAAGAAGATATGATGAAGATGATTCAGAACAAGAAGAACAAGAAAAAGAAAGTGATAATGATAATGAAGAGAGAGGAGGAGGAACAGAAGGGGGAGAAGAGGAAAACAAAAAAGAAGGAAAATAAAAAGAGATAACATCAGACAAACCCGCTGCTTTTCTTTGGAGATTTCTTTAATATGGAGATGTACTAACGCGAAATCCAAAAGCTCGAAATCCAAGCAGACACCGAAATCCAAAGAGCAGCTGCTACGGATATTTGCTTGGCACCTTGGATTGTAATGGTGTGACAGACTTATCATTCAGTCCAACGTTATGCTATTATGTAGCATCCACAATCCAAAATCTCAANGGGGGGGGGGGGTTCGATGAAAAAGTGTCATCTAACAAATCAAATATAATGATAATGAAATGTCTAAATTTGAATATCTTAAAGTGCTCAAGAGGAACAAAATTATTATGTATACTACCAAATATTGTAAAACCCTCCATGTAGCTATTGCACTGTCGAACTATCTATTCAAGTAATAATACAATTTATTAAAATATGTCAATACAATATCTTGTGCGAGGGATACTTACGACAATTTTATTCAAAATGAATATATTCTCTTCATTTCTTAATAAAGTTGTTTGACAGTTTGCAAGTACGATATTAAATGTCATTTGACTTTTAATCACACTGACGAGTGTCGGGTATAGGTATATGTAATAGCTGCTTTACTTGTTTTGTGAAGATGAATCGGCATTCAGGAAAGTGTACACATTTTTAGGTTTATTCCATCGTATTGTTATGAAATTGCGTTGGATGATTTTAGTTTTATAACATTCATCCTTGGTGATTTGACCTTCCCCTTGTTCGAAAGAATCGAACTCCTCATGGGTTTGCATCCGGTGTAGACAACGTAGTAAAAGAAAGTATCGGAACCGGAATTCGAGATGGGTAACGTTCGAGGTCACGGTGAAATAAGATTGTTCATTACCAAGCCCAAGGACGGCTCGTCTATGTAGCTAATTAATGTTTAAAGACGAAAGGAGTGAATTCCTATACACAGTGGTTGCTATTCCCGTTTCTCTTTTCATTGATTCATCAATGACTGAAACGCTCTCTGGCATCCCTTGTTATTAACTCGTTAAGTGCCATACAAACAATATCCCGGTGCAACGGCGTATTCAATATGAAATAGGTTAGCTAATACCAAAACCTTCAAGATTTTATAACTGTTTCCGGTGCAAGATCAAACTATAAACGGTTTGTTATTTTGTCATTGAGCCAATAAAACCGAAAAGTCATAATTTTGAAAAACAATTGTGTTACAACGCACTCCTTCCGTCTATTGGTGAAAATCGTATTGTGCGAAATTTCACATGTGGCAAACAATCGACCGTGTAGAAAGGCAAAGAAAGCAACCAGAGCGTTTAATCATTCACATTTCTGCACTAAAAATTACATGGCTTGGCATTTTCATATCATGTATTTCTTCTTCTGTGCAATACACACCACATATTTCCATGTATCTTTCCCTTATGAATATTCAGTTCATTACCTAACCTAACCTTGCGTCTCATCCTTCTTCGGACTTCCTTGCTTTTCAAATATTCGTGAATCAGCATTCTGATCAAGAGCTTCTTGAGAGAGACTGTCGACGAGTGTTCGGATGTCGCCATCTGATCGGCCCTAATCATGCGAACACGGTGCCGTCCCTTTCCTGTTCGTCTCCCTTGACACCAAGAACATCATGACTTGGTTCCTTCCCAAAGCTCCCATCACGCTATCTAACTCTTCCTTATCCGACCAAGGAGTAATCACAGAGTCCTCCCGGCTACCTTTCATTCTCATAAGGGAAATCCCCTGGATGATATTCATGTATTCCCAATGTCATCTTTTTGCATGTTTGCGCTTGATGCGTTTCTTCCAGGAAAGTTAAGTCAGACTCCGCTTTTTACATTTGAAATATTATTGCGGACACATGTTTTCTTTGTCAAGTGCTCTCGCTCTTGAACACATTGACATTAGTTTAATATACTACCGTATTTTTATATCGTGTATCGATTTCGAAGTGAAATTTTACCTGCAGTCCACACTTCTTACTTTGCACCAAATTATACTTTTGATATAATACCATTTTCTATCAAACAAATAAATGAAGACAAAAAGCAAATAAAGAGACACAGAGAGCGGAAATAGAATAAAGAACAAATAAACGAATACCCACACACTTAACATATTCTGACACATTCGCCCACTGGAAACATCAATTGGCAGAATTACATTCGGAGCCTGTTTGTCACAATCGGGTTCTTTCTTATTTCGATTGTCACTTTACTTTATCCTGCTCTAATGCAACTTGGCATCCTATCGCAACATTCGCCGGGTGTTATCCCTTTCAATTATTTTTAAGTGAGGAAATCCTGATTTTACAGAAAAGGCTTTACTCTTAAAGCCAAGCTTGTGGCGTCATTAACACTACATCATTCGCAATAGAACAATTTGTGCTTGTCAACATAATTAAATGTCAGCAATTGAGCAACAAAATCCCTTAGCTGTTTTCATTTCGTAGAACCTACCCTATTTCATCTAAATGTCTGAAAGAAAAGTAAATGAAAGACCTATATAATCATCTCCGTAAATCTTCATCAGAAAAAATATCGTTCAAATAAAGTTTCAGTTAGTTCAACATACGTCAGCACTTCCATGAAGTTTGTACAAACGTTCTTGTTTCATTTTCTTACATTTTCTGGAAGTAGGTTTAAAGCCAACTTTGTTTACATCATAGTCGGTTTCGCACTATTTAATAAAAACCCTTTCCAAAAAGAGAAACAAGAGACAGTGCAGCTAGAAAAGCTTCAGTTCCTTAGACTCTAGAGTCTAGATGGTGGTCGATAATTAGAAATGAGCGGTTTTCCGCTCTTTAAAAGATGTAAATGTATTCGGGAACAGTGGCCTGTATAGGTATTTCCGCAGTAGCTTGGCAGTGAAATTCAAATTAAGCTGAAAGCGGGTTGAAAGCAGGGTTGAATGCTGTCAGCGGTCTGTCTCCTAGCTTGATAATCAATGCTCAGATTTGTTTGTTTTTTTCTAGGAAAGTGTAGCTGTGAAAGATCAGCACCCAGCTAGATACATTTATAACAAAAACACGGAACGTTCAATATTACTTTTAACTGCTAAAAACTAGTGTACAAAATTGCATGTTTTTATATCATATTAAAATAACCATTTAACTGAGATTTTACGTTTGGAATTGTTTGCGCGTATGCTATTTCCGACCAATATGGCTATTTCCAATTGCCCAATTTTGTTCAAGAACTGTCAATCGTCACTTGGCATCAATAAAGGTCATGTACCCATGTTTGGTTTATTACTTTCCACAATCGAACCAGGAAGCAGCATTTGACAAAAAATTGTATCGCTGCCGATGCTCTCGCTTAGAAATCAATTTCCAAAAGTGGTTTTAGTGACAGACACGGCCCGATAAAGACCCTCTTGATACTGCGAGTAAATAACAATCTAATACACGATTACCCATATCAAACATTGGTATCGATTGCTCGTATTGACCGTCCCCATTCTGCGCGAGTCTGTATGCGCTGACGGCTTCCCGTCTCACAGTCATCGTAACAATGGAATGGGTTAGGCATTCAAAACACGTTAACACTAGGCGAATAGTAATTACTATCAATGGGAACATATTAATGATGTAGCAACTACAGGTGAAAAATATATTTATGTGTCTGTTTATGACGGTTCACTCAGGATGCTCTCAACGTAAAGTATTTTGGTTAATTAACCTGAGGGCCACTAAAGCCAGCCTGCACATGGCCCTGACACTGTACTTTCCCAAAATCTGCTCCTGATCATACTTGTTTAAACAAAGAATTATTTACAATTCAAATTAAACAGCTTCATGGATTCTCTGAATAAATCCATACATGCTCATTGCCATATTAATTGTAAGTGTTCATTATTTTAAATATCAGCATAACTGAAAATAAATACAAAATTTCGTTTGTAAAATAATTATGTACATATTTCTTTGTTGATTATAGATTTATGTATCTCAGAAATGGATGGATGTGTTTCTGAGCATCATTTACAGCATTTTGTTAACGTCTTTTTGATAAATCCCAATTACAAATGTCAATTACATCTCACTGCAGCCTTTTAAAAACGAACTATTTACTTTTACATTCAGTGACGATTGAAACAATAATCGAGCAAAATAGACGGGAGCTATGTGAGAGCCATTCATATGTTTCCATCTCGATCATTAACGCATTTCATGAAGCAACTATGCAATTAGAACTAAAATGGTACCTAATGAGTGGTCACCGACAAAGGAATTATACATTTAGTGACATTAAGCCCACCAGATGAATTGGCAGTAAAGTTTCGATTTTCTATAACAGTATCGCGATTTGGAGTCTCATTTCTAAGTAAACATATTTCTGCACCATCAGACTACGTAAGATTTCGTAAGAGGTTGTCGTTGCCAAAAGCGAAGGAGTGTAAAAGATTTACATATACATTATACATTGCTAACTTTAATACAACTTTATTCTATCCTGTTTGACCTTTAAGTGGACGATGATAAATTTCTCACTATGTTCAAAACTATTCGTTAATCTAGCACTTGAGCTATAAACTGATCATGCAATGAAAGTATAATGATAGAAAGAGTTTTTATGTTAATAAAGGGGGTGTCAAAGTGTCTGCCAAAGAGTAGGACTAACTTTAGGAGCAATTTAGATACTGATGTAGACATTTATAAAAACATTTTACTGTATGTTCAATTATAATTGCAATATGTCCAGTTTTTAAATTACTATCGGTTTCGATTTAGCATACTTAGTTTAGCATACTTAGTGTGCTAATGAGCTGGTTTTACTTTCCATTAATGTGGCCTCAATTTCCTGTCATATAGGCCCATTAAAAAAAGTTCAATTAAACAAACATGCCAAATGACAATTGGCATAATCGTTCACAAATGAAGATAGACAAAATGAGATGAATCCCATTAGGCAAACGTTTAGACATTGGAAGGCAAAAGAACGAAAGTGGTTGCGGCATCCACTGAACTTCAAAAAGCAACGTCAATTTACAAACAGATTGGTAGCGTAAACCAATATGGACATGTTTCTTATTGTTTGCAGGTAATTAGTTTCGACCGGGCTAAGCTTTGTATCACCGTCGACCAACATGGTATCACCGTTCAACTCAAGTTCCATCGAAATATGTACAGGGTTGATGAGTGAGATGATTAACATGTATGATGGGATCTGATAGTCGCATTATGCCAAAGTTTGCACAAGGTCTGAGATAGAAAGAGAAAGAAAGAGGTAGTGAGGGTGAGAGAGAGAGAGAGATCGTGCAAAGAATGATTCTTCGGGGTATGTATCAAATAATGCTGACAAGGAATCATATTTCTAAAGTCAGATACAGCTGTGGAAACGCCAGAGGACATTTGTATCATCGCATGGATTTATGGATGAAATCTTGTCTAGTCCAAGCTTATGTAGTCTCCTTCCCCCGATCAGAGAAGGTTTTTTCGCATTAGTTTCCTAGACTTGACACACGACGAGTCCAAACTGAAGATTAAAACCTGTTTTGTTTTTGCTGTCATGACATCTTCGCACAATTAAAAATAATTTCAAGGCTGTGCGAAATCTGCATCTGGATTTTGATATTCATTACGAAAATAAATAGGGAGATGGACTGCGTATCATAACGAAAAGTTGAAGACGTTTAATTCAGATTGAAATTACTGTACTGATGCTATGTGGTACATTTAAGGGTAAAATGCTTCTTTTCTTCTCTTTTTAATCATTACTTTAGAAATAAACAGTCAACCTGTCATTTATCTCTCTCTAGTGTCACGCTTACAATTCAACACTTGAGATGTCAGACATTATCATTAACCCAGAAGAAAAAAAACAAATAACACCCAAGGGTGCCCTCCCTTCATTGTGAAAAATAATTTAGAGCGAAAGTTGCCCTTTTACCAGTAACTACTCCCTTTAACCTCTAGAAAGGTCCGTAGGCATGAGGTGTGCGCGAGGGTGACCACGTGTGTGTGTGTTCAAATACGCACAGCGGGGATGAGTAGTCGGGGGCAGGCCGGTATACCGTGCGTGTTTGTCTGTGTACCTAAATTATGCAGGACGAGTGAGAGAGGAAAATCCCTCTTCTATATGATGTTTTGGTCGAGGAGTAAAATGGCCAGAGGGTATTTGAAAATGGCGGCCACGGCGTGGAAAGACTTCCCATTGCTTCCAGCAAAGATAAATTGATATTGACTATATCACACATCGAGCATGAAAACGAATCCAAAAGTTACATGTAGACGGGTGAGATATTAATAAGCTTGGAAAGGGTTGGGGGTGTTACCTATGTTTCCTTTCAAAACGTATTAAGCATTGATCCTCTACTTTACAAAGGTTAACCCCGAAAAAAACGATTTCTGAGCATAATTTGAATAGCATGAAGTCATTGGAAAATTGCCATGGACGTGATATTTGTCAGAAATGGGCATAATGAATATACCCGATAAACAAAACAACCAAAGAAGAAGAACACTTTAGGAGAGGCAAAACATGACTGCTTCAGTGTTCGAACAGGTCATGTAATGTCACCCTTCGACATATCCTCTCCTCCTACTAAACTTGTGTAAAATAATTATACAACAACCTGAACAAAATCCAGCATACTCATACCGACCTGTAGGGTTGTTTAGACTACTGGTTATGATACTTCATTATGGGTCGTGAATCAATCATTATGCTTTAATAAATTTCTATTTTATAATCTGTGGGCCCTTTTAAACATAAATAATTAGGCATCAATCCATCGTCCCCATTCTACTTCATGATCAATAGTTTATGTCACTAATTATGTACAGACCTTCAAGCTAGTTTTAGCGACCATCCGTATCCTACCGGCAACTGTCCATTTTAAGTTTAACTGTGTGATCATTCAACTCTCACGTAATTGCGCTATGAATCCCAGGTGGAAACAAAAGTGCAAATGCATTTTCTCACATTGGGCTCGATCTTTTTGCTTTCTCTTTCTCTAGAATTCTATCTCAGTCTGTGTCTCTCGTTTTTTTTTTCTCTCTCTCTCTCTCTCTTTCCCTTTCTCCTCTCTCTCTATCTCTCTTACTTTCTCCCTCTTTATCTCTCTTTCCTTCTTAGCTTTGCTTTTCCTCATATTTTTTTCGCGGAACTAAGATTCAAGCGACAATTCTGCGCTGAGAAATAGTCAATCAAGTTTGCACCTGGGGTTAAACGATCGTGTGAGTTTTGGCGCGAATTGACCAATTTGTCATGGCGCTCAAAGGCCGGTCAAACAGAAGGGCCCCCCACAAAAAGGGAAAACCGATTTATTATTCTTCCCCCTCGTGTTCTTTATATTTTTTTAGAATTCCCTACCAATTATTGGTATAGAACGAGATAATGTAACAAATCGGACTGCTCTTTCCATCAGGTCCATTGTCAAAGCTTATTATTCAAGAAAGTATATAAGTGCTTAGATCCTTAAATTCGTCCCCATAAATATTCGAACCTCGGTATATCGGAACAAGTACATGAGTAACCCCATTGAAATTACATCTTCCACACAATCTTGACAGTCAGAAACATGTACTTTTTCTTTCTTAAAGTTTTTGAAATGATTATTCAAAAGGTATTTTCAACATAACAACTATGAATAACCATTAAACCACCATGGTACTCAAAAGTATTGTAGAAAATGGGAAATACGAATATTTGGTTTGTAAATCACATCAAATTCACTCACTGGTATTAATAATTGTTATGGCATAGTCTGGAATCATTTCCGTAGATCGTGTCCTCCGAGTGTAGTGTAACTCCGAGTACGGAGGTGGATCATGTGCTCCCTCTCTATGTAGAATAACGAACCTATTAAAACAGA
>BEXV01000060.1:331850-343226 GCA_003118195.1 Hemicentrotus pulcherrimus | reverse complement strand
CCCCCCCCCCACTTCTCTCAAAATTATTTTTTCATTCGATGCCCTTAACCCTCCCGCATTTCCTTCACCGAGTAACCTAGTGCCCTCCACTCCCTGAACACCAATCCTTATTACCAGGCTACGCCCCTGTGAAGGGAAATAGAGACATCAGCTTACCGACAAGCTATAAGGGATCACTCATCAAGCTTGAATTGATGTCTTGGAATCCGAGCTATTCCAAGTGTGGATGAAAAGCCGGTGTCATTATCACTGTGTTCCCTACATGCCAACCCTTGTTCGCCTAGGTCCTCATCTAACTATGATAGGATACACCATGTGGCAAAAAGATAAGATTGTGATCTTGGACTTGACGTATCCTAAGAAATACTACAGGTAATGCTTTATCATTTCAAAGAGTGCAAGCTGCTATTCTACGTTATTACCAACCAGTAGGTAAAAGTAGATTTACAATAACTTAAAAAGTTAGGGTTACTTCATGGATGACTCGGCACAGCAAATCGAACGTAATCAAACCTGTTACCACTTTTTATCTTCTGTTATATATCACATTTGTTCCTAATGACGAATCCTTCTTTCCTCTTCCTTTGCCGCGCTACATTTGTCTGTAATGTCTTCTGAAGCGTCTCTAAGAAAGTTGGTCCTCGTCTAGCGTCTACATCACCATTACTGGGGTGAATGATGCAATTATGTGTAATTATCTACAATGCGTTTCTTGGAGAGGTGCTGAGTCAGCGAAACGCGAGTGTTATCAATATTTCCCCATAGATACCGTAGAGATCGAAGTAGATGGAAAGCTTTGACTGCCAAGCATCCTACACACTTTTTCACATTGAGGACAAATGCTGTACAATCGAATCAAATTATTGTCTAGGCACCCAAGGAAGTAGGTTAATGAAACATTAATAAAGCATCAAGAGCGATAAGGGTGAAGAATGTGTTTACAGTAAAAGATGGAATCTCTTGGAATATGTTTGGCCCAATTTTACGAATATTTATCTTGTCGTTGTTGTTGTGTATGTTTTGGGGTGTGCATGTGTAGGTGATGCGTATGGGTGCATACATGTATGTGAATAACATTTTAGTTGACGGTCTCGACGAGTTTTTATAGATATACCTTAGGAAAGTGAACGATCTGGGTCTTTTTTTTTTAAACATCATGCGTTATTGCAGCTGCTTCTTCCAAGTTTCTGAAGAGTCAATAATGCAAAATCAACTTTACACCCTGCATATGTTTATACCATCATCCCTGTGCGACGGTCATAATCATCTTCTGCAAATTCGTTGGGACAGCCACGTCCCCTCTTAACGTCAATATCACATGTGATGTCAAGAGTCATTACTCGGGTCAATTAATGTGCTGATAATTGCTACAGAAGAAATACCTGCCTGATTAAACATAGGTCGAACATCGGCAATACTTCAAAACATGTTTACAAGTCTTCACTTGATGATGTTGAGGATGGTGATGGTTTTCTCTCTGTCCCCTTATCTATCTCTCTCTCTCCCTTTCTCTCGATTACATGTGTGGGGTTCAGTGTACTTTACATCAATAATCAATCAACGCATAATTGTAAGTGGCTAACACTTAAGGAGATAGTCTGTTCGTATCTTAAAACACGAGGGAACCAAATTATTTATGTTTAAAATTTAGTTCAAAGGAAACAAGAAAACCAGGAGATTTCGTCGTTCTGTATTTAGACAAAATTTGGCCTCAGACCGACAAATATTCAATATAAGATAAGGCAGATAGAGAATGAGAGAGAAAGAGAAAGGGAGAGGGAGAGTAAGAGAGACAGAGACATGGAGGAGGAGAGACAGATAGAGAGAAGACGAGAGAGGGAGATAGAGAGAGAGAAGGGAGAGGAGTATTTTGCTGTAGTTATGGTTTGGATAATCTCGTAGACCTCTGGCACGTTGAGCTGTAACGGTATCCCCGTTTTGTGAGTCATAGTCGTTTACGTTTATGCGCCTGATGCTTAAAACAGATTCTACAGTACAAAATGAGGCAATAGATAACGTGAGCACCAGGAGGATCGCCCACGAACCTAAAAAGAGTCATACCTTCTCTGTTTGACGCAATATAGAAAGCGGTCACCGGTGTTGTTGCTGTTGATGATGGTGGTGTTTGTAGTATTAACCAGAACGACTAGTACATTATTCATTTGGAAGAAAAAAATTGGGCTAGATCCTTTGTGTATCCACATGCTCGTCACCTGCTTGTATGACGATGATCCATTTGCGACTGAAGCACGCACCCAACTTTATATTTTATTAAGATGACCATTGGTATATTGCTCAACTGAACGAGAGGTCTGGGAGTTACCATGATTGGTCAACATCTAGATCAGCTGCGTTGTACATGGACATCTCCTTCATTATTCAAACGCCAGTTGGTCATTATACTTTCCCTATAAAGGATATCATGATTGATTTTTTTTTGGGGGGGGTCAGTTTTGAAGCTCTGTACCGACCAAAAGTAAACATGATGTGGGACTATGGATGGTTATTGTTGTGTGTCTGATGTAATCAGAAACTATAGAACACGATGGCAACTATTTATTTTCGAAAAATTAGTTCCCGGGTAGTTCTAGTACCCACTTGTATATCCCATAGAAATCATGTTCGGAGTACGTTGTAATCGATTGTAATGTTTGCCGGGTGATGGACAAAGCTATTGAAGTTGCCTTGGTTCATTTTCTGAAAGTAGTTGCGATCGTGTTATTAAACGTACACATGAATGTCATAGTATGTTTTTATTAATTAGCATTATGGACTATGCCTAGATCCTGTGCCATACCCAAATAGAGTTATCACACATCTTTCTTTATTGCGTTTTCCATTCATAAATATTACAAATCTCAGATGATTTCAAATATTATGTAACCTGTGGATTTCGTTTGATACATTTTGAGTTGAGTTTAATAAAGGTTACGCATGCATCTGTCCTCAAGAGTTCAAGTTATGGACTTTCCAAAACCACCCAGACTCATTGTGAACCACGTACTACAACAGCAGAACACCACTGAGAATCCCTCTTATGCACATACTAGAATGATGTCTTTGGGGACTTCATCCAGGATGATTCATGTATGCTGCAATTGTAAGACTGATCAGGGACTTGTTACTCCCACCCGTACGTCTAATAAATCACTGGCAGTCGATAGGGAATGGGTCATAAGGAGTGTGCGTCTGGAATCACCAAAGACGCTAGCGTTCCATCCTATGGTCCCTTCTAACATGACTAAAGTACTTTGTGATAATGCTGAATTATTTTCTTTGTGGGAAGGCCGTACGGTTGTCTTCCCTCCTTCCTTTCCGGTTACGACAAACAAAACTGTTATCCCAATGTCACAGTAGATGGGGAAAACAAAACTCGCTATGTTTGTGAGCCCGTGAGTCAACACCTGGTAACTATACGGTATCGCGTGACTTCGCTTTTGAGTCTTTGCCCCTTGGTACTTTTTACTCGTCTCAACAGCAAAATAATCTGGGTCCATATTCATAAGACCTTACTCAGCTTATTGTCAGCTAATTACAACGGCTATCGAACATTTTACATAGTAATTTAACAGCTAGGCTTAATTAGCTTTGTAAAGTTGTATGAATCGTCAGTATTAGCATTGAAGTTCTTGTTATAGATTCATATTTAGAAAGAAAATAACGTGAGGTAATTTCTAAATTGCATATAATGATGAATATTTTTGGTTAAACTTGCTCGGAATCGAAGAAACAAATATGCCTGACTCAAAGTTTGTTCATTATTGCATGTTAAACGATCGCATTGTTGAACAATGATGGAATCTATTCCCTCTCTTATTTACTTATTACTCTGCCATGTTTTATGTATACCCGAGTCATTTTAAAGATGTAATTAATTCAAGCATTTAGTGCAGATATTGTTTGATTTATTCTGTGGAGTATCGGTGGAATGGAATACGGGAATGACGTGTAGTGACTTCACATCTTATGAAGATAAATAAGCGACAACTTGTGTTTAGTGATGATTCGGATATAAACACCCTTCCCACTTCCACTTTCGTCTTTTATCATGTTTTTTTTTACTTGCATCTGGAGCTCTTGAATGAACTGACTAAAGCACTTTATCACTGAGTAGATTTTATTGTAAAAGCCTCGAGGCCACAGCCAACCAACTCCAGTCAGCTACATGTGTCGAGGATTCTGCGGCTTAAAGATGAAGTTTAGATGAAGGAATAACGCTTTGATAGAGACTGACTTCAACAATTAGGAAAAGTTAGTTGGGTGGTATATAAGGATTGTTGTATACTGAGGGTTTTAAGATTATCCAAATGATAAAGACATTCTCGCCAAAAGAACACTACACACAAAGATGTGTGCATAGGACAATACTTCGTGAGGCATGAATATATGGTCCAAACACTTTTCTCGTCATATTTTGAATGCTAAGGCATTCGAAGAGCAATAATATTTATCAGGACCGTGATTTTCTTTGAAACTAACTTTGAAAGAATGCAAAGGCTCCTGGTGGGTTTTTGTGTGTTACCTTTACCAGAACTCGACCTTCCCTTTAACTATTGAGTGGTTGTGAATGTAAAAGCTCTCAACCCGACAAAGTATTCCTATGAACTTGTGATTTCGTAAGCATATAGTGCATGAGTGGCTTATCACCAGGCGAAGGCTGCACGGATTCGATGAAATGAGATACGTAATCACATTCTTGCAACTCTGTAGCAATTAGCCTTTAATGGTTATTAGGTGCACTCTAGTATTGCACGAAATATGTTCAAGGTTTGCATCTGGCTTTGACAATGAAACAAGTGTATTTTCCTATCACCGTTTTTTAGACATTGCAAAGGGCCGTGCGTTATTCATAGATCAAGAAACTGTGTATGTATTGCATTATGATATACCCTGGCAAAGACAATACGTCACCCTGTAAATATAAGTATTGTCAGGGCGTACTACTACTATATCATGTAAATTTTCTGCCGCTATATGTGGGCCATGGGATTGGGCCGGAAAGATGCTTAATCGCTTCGACAGCCGCTGAATAATCGATGTCGCTCCCTACAGAGAGGCTGAGAGACACGACCCTGCATATATTTTTCAAGACGAAGAGAGGGGAGAAGGTGGAGAGAGTGTCACGAACGCATTGTCTCTGCTGAAATCTCTGTCTAGGGTGTACAATACAACCTACACGTGCTCTGGCTTGTACACGATTACCAGGTTGATGGCCCCGCTGTCATTACGATGTCAGTCCCTGATGAGTACCTAAACCGAATCCTGCCCTTTCTGGTGCGCTCCCTAGCGAGCAGGGGTACGGGATTGAGGGACCTATATGAAGGGGAAGATCAGAGGGGGCGCCAAGCTGCTTGTATTTGCTGAGGTAAATTGCTCAGTTGCTAAATGGTTTGAACAGTAACAGAAAGCTTGGCATGTCGACAATCATGCACATCTTTAGCTCAAATTCAAGCAAAAAGGCTTGTCTGTCGGCGTATATCTTATAGATTCTCGTAAGGTTATGTACATCAACTGGTCAAATGAAGGAACAGATGCTATTTAATATTTTGAAGATACGTAATAAAGTACGAATGCAACCTCGAAGATCGAAATACCCTTTTTAGGTTTGACTTGTCAAGCAAATGCTATCTTCTAAAATCTTGTTTTTATATTCCCTAGCCTACTGATATTTAAATGATTGTGTATGTTTTGTTTGTCTTTAGTTATTTTTTCTATAAACTACAGCATACATTCTGTTCATGGTGCTGGTAGCAAAATGGCAAGTGTAAAAAAATGTTTACATTTGTTGGAATCAAAGGTACCACTATTAAACTTCTCAACCCTCGAAGAACCTGTATCTGTAACCACCTATCCTGTTACTGCAATCAACCCGTAATTTCCATGTCGATACATGCATATGGATAATACAGGTTTGCTCATGTTTATGGCTGAAAAGTCAGACTCCTGATTTACAAGCTAGAGAACCTCGGGTAATAAATCAAACTTGGTACCCCGGTGGATTAAGCTCCGATCTTCCCCGAATTAAAAATTGTTTCTTGCGGAACATTAATCATTCATTGCAATTAATGAGGCCCAGATATAGGTAGTTAATTGGGTGGAATCAATCTTTAAAGAGCAATGAAGAGGGGAGCTTTATTACCATCGATAGATTTACATCGGACGATTTGCAAGACCTCTTTCTGTATTCAAGCAATAAGAAGAGCATTAGTTGTATTAAATGAACGTGTATCCAATCGTTTGTTTTCGTTTTAAGTTTTGTTGCATTCTGCTTCAGCTTTGGCCGTTTATTAGTCTGCCCTCGTTTGGAAGTCGTGCTCTGTATTTCTTTGTTTGTCAGAGTTCTTTCATCAGATATGCTACTTTAAGCAAAAGGAAGACGAGTGACCACTGTAGACATACTCTCCTGCAAACTACAGATGCCTTTATCTTTGTCTACAAAGTCTAGGATGTATGCAAACTATAAATGTTTACATTTCTGTCTTCTTCATCTTATTGTCATCAATATCCTACATCACATTTATCGCAAAATGTACCTTACAAGTTTAAACAAATCTTCTATATCATTAAAACCTTACTTGAACCTTGACAAAACGATTACATATAATATTATTTACAATATTTTATGTGAATGCCACATGCCTTGAACACTGAAAAAAAAATGAGTTCATTTTCACTATCGTATTAACTCCATTGAGAAAACATACTTTTTTATTCTTGGGGCAACATGGAATTGTCTTTCCTTTCCGAAAATGTTCGTGTTTAGGTTTTGCATTTTAAATCTATTTTTATTTGATAATCACATCAAGTCACGTTTACCTTGTGGTTTCTGTTCCGTTCCCCACAGGATGCTAAGAGATCATGTTAAGGTTTGTTCGATCTTCCTCTTGCACCTGTGCAAGGTCTCTATTAATTTGCATTTTTTCTTTGATATACCTCTTGTTTTTCCTTCATTTCATTTTTTCTTCTTTTGTTTTTCATCTTCATCGTCTTTTTTCCCTCGTTCTTATTCAAGTCATTTATTCCCCCCCCCCCTTTCCGATCTCTCTTTAAAGGTAAAGATCAGTATTGGAAACGCCCCAATTTCAACAAATGAAATGGAAGCTCTTTATTACCAATCATGTGAAAAAATATGTTTTGACTAATACATGATGATAACAATTTTGCCGGGAAACCGCCAACTAATTGATATATTTGGTAAATTAGTTTATCTATTGGATTGTGAGAGATGAACGCACGTGTAGTGCACGTCTGCGTAGTCCCATATAAATCTTTCTGTGTACAGTGCTTGTAATTTCACGAAGACTTGGCAAAATTTCTTATCATTTTGATGATTCCAGAACCTTGCAGTACACACGAATACTTATATGCTAGATGATCAACCTCTTTTGATCAATTCCACAACGTTTCGCATTGGTCTTTATCTCTAAGTATCTCCATTTCCTTTCTTCACCGTTTGTCTGTATGTCTCCCTGTTTGTCCGTTTCTCTGTCTTTCTGTCTCTTTCTTTCTACCTTTTTTCATGGTAATTGTGTAATTACAATGAGTAAAAATGCAAACAGTGGACCTCTAGGTCTTGTCTAAAGGGCCGAAACCATCCAACGACGATGGAAAACGCAATAAAATCCGACAACAACAACAACAACAACAACAAGGTCATTTTAATAAGGATTAATGCCTTACTAGAGACACTAGCCATCGAATTTGTACATATCAGTTAAACTTATTAAATCATGTTCTGCATAGAGAGAGATGATTGTAATTTCCGCACATTTCAATATGCGACGTGTTTGCCTGTTGAATTCTACATTTGGCGATGTTCAGGAAATGTTTACTCTCGTGTCTTGCGTGTTTAACATGACTTCCTCTTTGTATTCCTACCCCTCCGGTCTCGCATCCCTTCTTCTCTCTCTCGAGATACCCAAGCCATCTAATGTTACCCTCTTTACGAGCTACCTCGCGCATAATAGCTCTCCCCCGACTCATACCGCCACCATCTGAACACCCATTATATTCCTCTAGCCATCCCGAATGCGTGCAGAGTAATTATTTAATTTCGCCATTATGATAATTTCTCGACATTGTCTGACTGCTAATCGTATCTCATTCCACTCTCAGTCGTCATTGAGCACACGCCACCTTATATTTTTGACTTTTCCTAAACGGGGAAATAACCGGCCTGACATTACATTGAACGAGTATACCAACCAGCCATTTGTCGTAATTGCGACAAATAGATCATTTGGAATGAAGTTAATGAAACGGGGTACTAATAATGATGACTGAGGCTTCTCTGTATGAAATGCCCCGCTCTCTCGAACGGTGCTGCTCCTTGCCTTCGTGGCGATCCAACTGACTTTAACTCTGCTGATATTACGCCAGCCGCTTTAAGCATAGGAGAATTTTCTTTCTGCTAGGTTCCCGTTTTCTACGCCTTGGCTGTGATTCATAAGACTTGTTAAAAATAATAGATACTAAAATTCTACAAAAAATTCCTCTTACTCAATTAAACTTGATGATTTCAATAGCTTATAACGATTTGATATCGTCACTTTATTTAACACACGTCTTGAGAAACACGGCTCCAGGATCAAGAGAAATAAATGTATTAACAACAAAGCCCCGGGTAATACCAGAAGCTTAAAAAATTGTTAATTGTAAATAGTCTATGTATTTTGAAATGGCTTAATAAGGTACCCTCTGAAGAGGTAAAGAGAAAAAAAAGAATACCAGCAGCTAAACATGTTGGATGTTTCAATCGGAAGGTTCTAACCAACCACCCCTCTAGTTCCCCCGCTGATAAGTTAGATCCGGCCTGGCTTAATCACGATGTATCGATATAAAATCACGGAATTCTAATCCAAATTGAAATCTCGTATACCATGGCACACATTTCCCACTTTGTTAAAGGTTAAATCCCATTACTGAGTAAAAGAAATTGAATTAATCGCGGTTACGGTAGTTACTTTGTCTAATTTGATGAACTTGATGGCTGGATTTAAACACTGAATTAATCTGACCTTGAAAGAAGGTTCATTATTATGGAAGCCAATCAACGTATACTGCCAAGTTATAATGGCAGTATATAATCAGTCATGAGAAGCTTTTAAAAGAAATCGACTTTAGGCTGTGAAAGATAAATAGTGAGTGTTTGTATTCGTGTTAGGTCGCTATGGAACAATATCACGGTGGAACAATAATCATCCTCTAAAAGGGATTTCTCTTCAACTACCTTATATTCAAGATATAAGAAAAAGCGGAAAAGTGTTGACCAAAAATATTCATAGCCACGAATTGAGTCGCCCAAATTTGAAATCATCTAATGTTTATAGACAGCATGATTCCGTTTTGTAATGTTACTACAACAACAATAGTAGAAACACAATCATACATCAAAATATTAATCATTTGATATCGTGTGACAGAATGAATTTGTAGATACACGGTACACGTAATTGAATTAATGGAATGGCATGTGTACATTAAGGGCGGATGTTGTATGAGATTTAGTAAAACAAAACAAAATCACCACCGACTTTTGGGCGACCGATTTCATGGCTATGAATATTTTTGTAAATTCTCCAATCTCCATCCCATTCCTAACATTATACTTGAATTATTTTAATTCCTTTCAACAATTTCAGGTGTTAAAACAATTAATCATTCCTTCGACTGTATAAATAGATCTAATCACATGCGCTTCGTATCTAAATAAACGATACAGTGTAGGTATGTCAGAGAGGTAGACGGTAGTAGAAAGAGAGTGGCAACCAGGGGCGGATCCAGCATTATTTTGTTTACAAGGGGGGGGGGCTCAATTTTGAACATTTCTGGCAAGCAAATAAAGCAATCATGTTTTCTGTCTTTTTTCAAAATCAATTCAGGTCTAAAATTGTAAGGGGAACAAGAGCGCTGTATGGGGGTATCTTTTGTGTGTGCTCCTGAGTCAAGCCATGTTGGGTGTAAAAATGGGAGGGGGTGATTTCCGCGACTGATACCCCAATATAGACTCCTTAACGCTCTGGTCTACCACTTTCGCTGTCTGTATAACGCCTACAAACAATAACCCCTAACGCGCATTCTACATTCATTTCCTATGTGATATGTTATTGATGGAAGGACATTGGACGAGGATAATTCGAACAAGGTAGGGGGAGGATGGAAAGAGGAAATGAATTGATTGAGGCAGTAGGAACGCCAAATCTAGTACTCTCTCTCTCTCTCTCTCTCTGTCTGTCTTTCTGTCTTTCTGTCTGTCTGTCTCTCCGTCTCTCTCATTCTCCCCCTCTCTCTCTCTCTCGTCCTGTCTTTCTGTCTGCCTGTCTGTCTCTCTCTCTCTCTCTCCATCCTTCCTCTTATTCATCCATTCTCTCTCTCCATTCCCCCAATTACATTTCTGTCTTTCGCTCTTCCATATTCACTGACTCACTTTTGTGCAGTGCTATAAAGCAAATCAACTGTTTAAAAAGCTTAATTCCAAAAAGTAAAAACATCCTAATTCATTTGTTTCGAAGAATATGTGGATCTGACACGTTGGAAACAAATGCACTATTATCCTAGAAGAGGCTTTATCCACAGAAATCGAAATAACAGAATAATTGTGAAAATTATAATTAACTACTAGATATATGTAAAAGACAATCATATAAATGTGAAGCAATATCCCGACCATATATACAGAAAATAACTAATAACTTACTTACAAAGAAAATTGATAACTTGCAATTCCTAGATTTACTCGAAAACATTTAAAGTGGATTCATACTCTTCATGAATTGAAACAATTCATATTCATATAAAATAGATTAATAAATCAATTTTGTCCAAAGCCCTTCTGGCTCTTTGCAGACGCTCTTGCCTTTTGTTACGCTTAAATTTCTGGCACATCGGGTCGAGTTCACTAACAACAGATATGAAATCAGTTCTACTCCATTCTGTCAATTAATTCTTCAAGTTGAATACCTTTTATTAGATAAACCATGTGTTAGAAAAAAACAGAAAGTATTCAATATGATCGTATACTGAGTAGGCAAGTCCACCTGTTGGACTGCACGTTAAAATGGACATGCCCATATCGAAATTCATCAGATGTTTTCGCCTTCTCCCTCTCAAGTGTCGTCGTGAAAAATATGGGGCCCCGCATCCCCATATCGGGGTCATGGGTGCTTGCATGACCCCATCGGCAAGTTAGGTTTGCGTGGTTATGAATAATATAACAAGGCTATGTGGATCGGGGAAATCACACATTAGCAAACGTGACACCCCCCCCCTCCCATGATAGACCAGATTCTGGTCGTTTAAAAAAAAATATTTTACCTTTTAAAATCACCCCAATAATTCAGCATTCTCTTCTCCCTCCCTCCCTGCCCCCCCCCCCCC
>BEXV01000060.1:312727-325782 GCA_003118195.1 Hemicentrotus pulcherrimus | reverse complement strand
AATGATCACGCTCACAAATTATTTTTCACCTCTTCCTAGAACTCAACCTTCTCTTTAACTTTGGGTCAATCTTGGATCCAGTACTGTACCTTCTCCCCTTACATAAAACCCAATTGCAACCCTAACCATAAACTTATACCTTCGGAAAAAAATTACAGTCGAGTCAACCGCTTTGTCTCGTCGTTGTGACAGGGGTATTGTGCTGTTCTTCTAAAGATAAAGCATGCTATCAGAGGCTTTTTGAGGGTTTGAGCGCTATACGTCACCGAGCAATGGCCTCTGCTACATGTATTTGAAGGGTTATCAGATCAAAGTGAAGCGACTTTAGCTTGAAGTCTTCGTCATGATATATGTCTCTCTTAATGGACTTCTCAGTTACTGTACACTTCTATTTGCTCATTTTTAACCGATCAAACTTTGAGACAGTCACTTCCTATGTAGAGATTTCATGACCGCAAACATTAAATAAAATGTTAATTTATTGCAGTATTGCAGCCATACTACACTCCTCCATCCAGATTCACCATTTTGCTATTTCCATCTTCGTTATAATGCCCATTTTCTTCTTTCTTCTTCTTCTCTCTTGTCATTATATTTGTTTGATGATCTTTTCATTATAATGATTGGAATGATATGAATCGTGTGTTGTATTAGCTTGAATAGTCTATACAGTAGAAGTAATGATGATCTATAATTACTTTTTTTAAATAGTTTTATCGGTCGATATATTATCAATGATAATGATAAAACTATATCGGTCTACCATTAATAGGTTAATTGATAAATTTTCAAAATACCTGATATTCTCAGTGTGACGTTTCACACATTTGAATGTCTTATAGTCTTAATAAGCTTCAAACACAGTGGTTGAAATCAGAAGTCCGCATAATGTTGGATACAATCTGTGTTTTCACTTCCGCAAAGACTCAGGATTTTTTAGGCCTTTTCACCTGAATAATTTCAGCACAAAATATATCTGTTCCTGCAAATACTGGTAGATCTCTCTTCTTTAAACAACTGCAAGAAGTGTCATATGAGGTCAATTTAGCCAAGATTATACGAATTAAGGCTTGTTCATATAATGGCGCGGGAAACAGCCGCAAAAAAAGCCGTCGCGTTCTCTTTTTGTACGTGTTAATGGCCAATGGCGGCAACAAAAAACTTGTGCGTCCTCACTGTTCTCTGCTTTATAAGATACAGATAATTCGAAGCATATTATACTTTAGGTCATCGTATCAAAATAAAACGCCGATGTTTTCCTCGTCACGTCTGAACGAGTTGTTACAGTCATCTTTCCCGTGATTGACCTGAGAGAAAGCAAACAACTCATGGACAGGTTTGTTGCACTTAAACTTTATCACCGGAAGCTTCTTTTTGATAACCTCCATTGAGTAGCTTCGTCAAAGCCTTCGTCTCTTGTGAATGGCATCACAATTGCGTTTTCTTTCCTCATCCAGTAGGGGAGTAAACAAACTAAAGAACAGAGAACGTAAAGGAGAATATACTTTCCAGTCATGTCTTTTGTAAATTTAATGGTGAAAATTAAGCTTATCCTCTAATTTCTTTGAAGATATATTACACCATTTGTTTTGGCTTTCTTGATAAATATATTTTTATTTCTATCATATTCTGTGTAATGTTTTTTTAATCTTGATTTTTACTGAAATTGTTATTACCGTTAACTCAATACGTTGTGCTTTGTCCTGTGTTTCATACTTTTAAACAAAACCGATTAACAAAAGAATGGAATGCTAGATTGGTTGAAAAAAAAACCATGATTACGGACAGAGAATCAAATTCCTAGACATTTCCAAGACGAATTATTATTATTCCAAGGGAAAAAATGCATGCTTCTCCTACTAACAAATTATCTTGAGGCATGTTGCGAAAGATTGCGTGAAATCATTATCAACATAGGATTCGTTTTTTTTCCTAACATCGAAATGTATGATACGTGCAACACATGAATAAAAAAAATCAGACGTATATTACTGCACTTTGTGTACTACTGTAAGCAGCATTGCTATTCTTAAATCAATTACAATATCCTAATCCCGCCAAAATACATGTCTACGTTCGGACGCATGAAAATTGCATGCGTATCGATATGCAATCATTGATTATCGATCACTCATGTAAACGTGCGAAAAACGTGAGGAAATCGCGCCCTTTGTTTTTATTTCATCGCTTTCCCGCGGTGTGAACTCAATAACCGTTGGATGAATACAACCCTGTGAATTACGTTTATTGGCACGCTGATACTGATATAATCAAATTGATTAAATATTGAGTCAAGAAAAAGGCAACAGCTTGGTGACCTATACGAGACCCTTTCTATATTGACATCATTCGTTTCGTCTAACTAAATTGATTCATTCCGCTGTGTGTATGAGTGCATGGCGATAAGTATTTGAAATTAATTTCGAAATTGTTTGAGTTGATTACGCCTTTAGCTAGATGTCAGTCTGTTTTCTGAAAGGAAATGAAATATATTGGGATGTTTATGAACGGTTCGTCATCATCATACTGTGCTACCAAAATGACGTCATGCTATGACACCCGTATTACTTTGAAGGTAAAAACGCACAATTTCAACAACAACAACAAAAAAATGAGGAGATATCAATCATGAAATACACAGTTAAATGAAGAGACGCAAACATTATGTAAAGAAAGATAGGGAAAAAAGATAACGTCGACATGAGAGAATTTGGGAAAAAGAAAGTTAGATAAATGGAGGGACAGAAATAGACACAGACAAAGAAGTAAAGAGAGAGTGAGTGTGTGGGGGATGTAAAAACCCACATTCTTCCTCTTACAGTATTTCATGAAAAGCTTTCAGTCGTTACGTCACTTTTCTACCCCCTTTCAAGAATACTGTGACGACTGATGACTGGCGACGGACAACTTGGGCCGCAGAACCACAGATTGTTCTTCTACTTTTCACGTCACCATTCTACCGCTCTTAATGCTTGACATAATACAGTATAAAAACGTGTTGATGTCGAATGGACGTACATTGAGGTGTAGCTTTATTGTAAGCTTTTCAAGGAAGGTTGTTCAAAAGTTCAAACTCAAATTTATCGATAAAAGACTGCCTAGCAATTGCTGGTTATCATATCTCATTTGCCGTGTGCTTTCCTTGGTCTCTATTTACACGTGTACGCGATGCCATCGAATTTAATCATAGTGTATTTACCAGTCTCAGATGAACAGGGGGCAGTCACGTCTTTCGTCCAAATTGCCTGCTTCGTGTTTGCGCATTTCATTAGTTAGCAAAACTTCAATCACCTTTTTCTTCAAATCATGGTTTATGAACTTGGAATATCCCTCCATCTTTCTTTCTCCTTTTCCCTTTCTTCCTTTTTTGTTTTTCTTTCTCTTTCTCTCTTTCTCTTTCTTATTTTTTCTCCCTCCTTGTCTCTCCATCTCTGTCTATTTCTGTATTTCTTGTTATTATGCTACTTCTCTGAATGTCTCAAAAACCTCCTCAGTGTCTGTGTATCTCTCCCGCTCTCTCTATCTTTATCTCCCACCTCTACTAGTTCATCAGCATAATTACTTTCACGTATCCCTATACAGTACGTCTACATCTACTTTAGATCACGTCCTGTTTAAAAATCGTATGTTAACATAATAAGCTTAGATCATACAGGTGTGTATAAACAAAAGATACAAACTTTGAACAAATATGCTTTACAGAGAAAATGGGGGGGGGGCGACAAGGAGAGATTTATGAGAAAGAGAAAGGGGAGAGAGAGAGGGAGAAAGGGAGAGAGAAAGACAAATAGGGGAGAGAGAGAGAGGGTGGAGGAGTGATGGAAAAGGAAAACGACATAAAGGTAAAAATGAGACAAGAGAGAGAGAGGGAGAAGTAGAAGAAGTAGAAGAAGAAGAAGAAGAAGAAGAAGAAGAAGAAGAAGAAGAAGAAGAAAATCTCTGAAATGTCTTTTGACCGAGGTCTTCATGGTCTTATGGGAAGAGAGAAACCACACTGTGCCTGCTTCCGCTCTGCTCAAGATGTTACAGAGATGTTAAGAATATTCGCACCGTGTGAGACCTTTTGAAGTATCAATTTTAGTTGATTAGTGAAGATGAAAACAAGGAGATGAGGGGGATCGCATCATCGGATGAACGGATGAAGATCGGCATCCTTTGATCCCATCATTACAAGAGCATGTTTGAGTCACATGCTGCATCAATTAGTAGTTCCAAAATACAACCTAGCTGTCTTGATGCGGTAAAGCTCACTTTCTTACTAGCTTCATATCTCAAGTCTTAATCTGCTGAAGATGACTTAATGCCATTAACGGGGTACATGACATTACTAATTATATCCTTAGTATTAATCTGATGTTATAATGATGAATATGGAAGGAGAACTCATTGGAATGGTATTACTCTTGTCAGCAATTACTTAAGATTGCCTAATAAGCTTCTGCGTATTAATGAGTAACGTCGTCATCTTGACTATACCAGATGATTTCATTAGGGATATTGATTTTAAACACTTCAAATCATTCCCTTGAACTTTCACATTTGGGTGGTGCCAGTTCCTATCTAAATTAAGTCATGATTAAAATTCTTACACAAGTTCATCATTATAATGCAACTAGGCGTTGTGGCGTGCGCCTGTAATCCAGCTAAAAAGTGGAAGTTACAAACTGATTCAGCTGAGGACACAGGTTCGATACTGAGTCACGTCTTTCGGATGGTGACGTTTAAAGGTCGGTCCCCATACGTAAATAATCAAATCTGATTGATACACGTCTGTAAAAACCCAATACACACACACACACGCAAATGGCAGTTTGCACGTCAGTCTGTCCATATATCCACATACACACCCTTGAAAAAGATTCTTGAGGTGCTACTAAGACAGTCTATTCCATTCATAATGGAGTCAGGATGTGAATAACATGACACCCCCATTAGTACACTCGCATACCTCCTTTACCATCACTCGCTCCGTAGCCACAGAAATACTTACAGCACTGTGTTCACACGTTAAAGGTGTTTGGAAGCAATTTGTACATAATCTCATTTCTTGACAATTTTAACTTTTTGAAATTAATTATTTCATTTCATATGACAGGTGCATGAATGTGTGTGAGTTTTAGCGCGGATATGTCTGCCTTATCCGGTTTGTGATGTAGTTTGAGGTTTCGCACAAGAAGGAAACAGGGTTTGGGTGCAGAATTGCAGCTGTAGGCGGTTTCATTTAGAGCCTTGCACTTTGGAATTAAAAAAAAATGAAACCAAAAAAAAATTCTGCACATACCGTAGTATCCTAGTTACATATTTGGGTGGATATTGCCTTTAGCAAACGTTATTCTTCTGCAGAAGTTTCCCTTTCCTAATGACTTCTAAGATGTCATCAAGGTCCTTAAGATGGTCTTTAACCTGCCACGGCGGGCCATGTTTACAGGACGACTGACAGTAAGATATCAACAGCTTGTCCTCCACTCCACTTCGAATGTTTGTAATTAAGAGTCATAAATTCCAAAATGATGAAATGACATTTCGTTGCCTGCCATGCAGGGCCGTTGCCATTGCTACAAATATAATTGAGGCTTGCCTGTACATGAATACCCGAACAACTGACGCATCGCCGAGTGCGAACAAACAGTAGTTTATTACCATTGCATAATGATGATAATATCGTACCTATGAAATTATATGACAACAATATTATTATGTCAAAATATGTATTGCACCCTCCCCCTTTCCCAAAGGAGAAGTTTTACAAGTTTTGATGAACATTTTCAGAATTAATTACTAATAGCTATATAGTTAAATCATTGAGTCGTCAGTCTATTCCATCTAGTTAGGGATGGCATACATTATTGTTGACAGGACGACCAGTACATCACTTCAGTTTTACGCCTTGTTTTTAAATGTAATCAATGTCCATGAGGGTATAAGGGTATGTCATTTGAAAAGCCAATCCTCAGCCAAAGTCTCTTCTTTGGGCATTTACTACCAGGCATCAAACGATATTGAGACTATAATAGACCAACTCCGTATACAGTTAATGTCTGATGTGCAGTTATACTTCTTTTGTATACTCGAATAGGGGTGTTTTAAAATAGACGTGTAGACCGCTTGTGAGCTTGAAACTGTCGAAAGGATGCGGGAATAGAAATTTATTCAAATATATCTATTTAGGATAGCAATCTCAGTCGCAAGCTAATGTTTCACATCTTGGTCTTGTTTTAACAAAATATGAGCATATCAACAATGGGGTTAAAAACGGGTAGATTTGATACAGTTACATTATGATACCAAACAAGAATAAACAAGAATCCATTTGAAACAAAAGTATAGTAATGAGTGGTGATAGCTTGGTATATTATTCGTCCATGCGAACGTACCGTTTCATACCTTATATCATCTTCGGACCTCAAGTAACGTGTATTATACTGCTACTGTATCGCATATATATCCTAGCACGATCGATTGGAAGAAAGTTCATCCCAGATTAGGTCGATGAAAATAGATTTTTCCTATCTCCCATCCGAATGGATATTATAACTGGAGAAGTGCTGGCGGTCAGGTCTGCAAATTCGATATTTAAATATTATTTCAGACATCCGAGCCCATTAAATACTTTTGCCATAAAATGACATTTGTTTAATACGGGCATAGGCCTACTATGTAGCTCTTGTTTACCGTGCGAATCAGTGTCCAAATTATGTTGAGAATGTTACAACCTATGATTTTTAACGTTCTAATATGCAAAATAGAACGGAAATAACTTAACTCTTGATTGATAAAGAAATATTATATGTGATGTATGTAAATACTACATGTTTTCGTTATATAATATACTGTAGATTATACACGACGTTTAAGTATTATGTTGCAGGTTTGTATTTACCTGACACTATTATCGGTAATGTTCGGGATCTTTAATTCATTTTTTTTAAAGGGAAAGGCTTTCACTTCTATAATTAAAAAAAAAAAGATGTCCATGAATTCAGAAAATTAAAAAAAAATCCTTTGTAAAAGATGATTCAACGACTATAATAATTAATTAAAAGCGCCGGTGATTTGGGTGGTATTTGTCCTAATCTCTATCTGTCAATATGAATTTTAGTCACTTCTTCCGGTTTATAATATTTGTATCAAGGGAGAAACAAAAAATGAAGGACGTTTGCTTTTATATTTTGTGTCAATGAAGGTCATCTTATTTATCCGATATCCATTACAGATTTGAATTAGCATTGTGACTGTGATCATGCAAATTGAATTTTAGAATAGAATTAATTTCCGGTTCACTTTCAAAGCTAATCCAAATAAATACGATTATATATTACTTTCATTGTCACCTCAGCAATCGAGTATAATGAGAAATCATTTCCCGAAATAAGAAAAGAGAGAAATGCAACGAAGTACCTTAGCAGAAGGGTAAATAAAAATTATGGTTCAGATCATTTAGGGGGTCACTGACAGGTGGTTATCTCATCAAACCAGCTCTCAATTTACATTTTAAAAAAGGAGGATCATGGGGACCAATGGGTAACGCTAAGATAGTGTTTGCTATATAGAGGGCACAAGTAGCTACAAGTAGTGCAGTCCCCCTACTGCCGTAAAGTGTAATTCGCTTTATAATTTTTCAGAGCTCAGTGGAGACGCGGAGGACTTTTTTTCTGATGAGGAAGAGGGGGGGGGGGTTATCGCTTTATTTTTGAACAAGGCTTTTCAACCTTGCATTGCTTTATAATGAAAGATAATACACTTACAAAATTCCCGAGGACCGCCCATTGTCAAAGCTGAAATATCCATCATTACTGCGTGAAGTTAAGCTCGAATCAGCCATTTTCATTGCCAGGGCTTTGGAAAAAAGATCCAATTACGGCCCCATGGTTAAATATCATTTTTCAAATTAAGGCGTCGCACTTTTCCCGTCGATGGTTGAAACATTAAACATTGTCTCGCCTACAGTGTTTGCCTTGCTCGGCAAGGTGGACCGCCATATTTGATTTTCAGATAGTTTCCGGGTTTTTGCCCCGTCAATGAATATCGTCTGTACATAAACATGTCGCTTTGGGCACTCTCCCCCTTTGGAGTTCTCTAAATTTTACTCACGATGGGCGAGTGTGTCATTAAACTCGTGTTTATTATTACTCATCGTGAAGTTAGATATTATACTTATGACACTATTATCATTAGACAATTTAATAAATATTTCAATACAACATACAATTGTGTGTAGACCTACAGATAGCAGGTCCGTGTGAAGATACTATTCAAAATGAAGAATAATTAGATCAGGCTTTACATCCATGATATTCTCATTTTATTTCTTGATATCCCCTTTCATGCATAATATCAACAGGCCTATGTTGAAAAGATTCATGATGATAAAGCAGGGAGACTAAACTGTAATTTTGATGGAGAAAAATACCCTGCCTATTGAGAAATTCGTTATCATTAGTTTTTACGTCATACCTCGCGCATTTCGATGAGTAATATTGCACCGTGATTTATAATTCTAATTGTCTTTATCTTTATCCTTTATTTCTACTTTCTTCAGGTGAACCGGCTGGGACATGGTCTGAGGTTTGGTCATATGAAGGATTAACAGGTGGGTTTCTTCAGTTCATCCCTCAAAATTGTGTATCAAACTAAAATCAATACTGAATGTTTTTTTTTTTAGAGCACCGCCTTGAAGCCAAAGGCTAATCTGCAATCTGTTTTACCTCGTTTTGAAAATGTTTTTCACACTGGATAATATAAATCATTTGCATCTACGTAACATCTCACTTATTTTAATGTAAAATACATGTTTTGTATTTTAAATGTTTTATTATCTGTATAGTAAAAGAAAACATCAATATCTTCATTAGTGTAGCGCACATAATTTGTATACGTCTGAATAGTTAATGATTTTTCATCTTATCTGAATTATTCTAAGCGACACCATACGAAGTGGAAACACATGATCACTGCTATATTGTGGGTGCAAACCGCAAATAATGCCTAGAGGTACTAACAATATTTAAAATCATCAAAAGATAAACACGATTTTGAACGAAAGTACTTTTTTCCGCAAACGTTTATACACACTTATTTTTAAAGATGGATGTCACTTTCTTCATAATTGCGTCGAAAATGTATGTGCAAATGTTACACATTCTGTTTTAGGATGACATTGTATAAGTGTCTCCAATCAAATCCACCTAGCCCTATCCCTGTTCTTGTTAAGCCCTCATGATTTATTGCAAATGTTTCATAGCAGATTTACACACATTATATCAGGTACATAGAAAAACGAAAATCAATCGAAATATTGTAAAATGGGGCAGTATATACGCATAAACTAGGAAATTGCTTCATTACATCCAACTACTTCGTCGCATATACTTTTACAATTATCCTTCGGATTGGAAAGAACGTCAAATCCTTTTTCTGCCCGGATGAATTTGATTTTAGTTCTATAGCATTAGCTGAAATCTCGCCTGCACAATCCATTCAAACATTTTCTTCCAATGAATGCATCATTTGTTTGAAGTGCACGTACTCTATAACGTGCAGCGCGTGTTATGAAGTCATAAATGCGTACATCTATGTGCTGACTGATATTGATGTATGTAAACGCTCACCTTTAGAAATCAACCGCATTTCTTTTGGCTGTTTAAAGACTTAATATTACTCTAAACGACTTATACAAATTCTAAGGAATGAGTATGGTAAAATTTTGTCAGCTTCTATCTTTATTTTGTTTATTTGTTTAAGGAAAGAAGACCGGAAAATAACAAAAATGAGAAGAAAGGAAATAATATATAGGAATAGATTAATTGGCAGATTAAGAGTTGAATGAATTTAGACCAAAATCAAAGTAATTTCAGAGAATGATAATTATATACTATCAATGTAGAGAACTAAATGTAAAAGAGGGGAATAGAATCGTAGTATAATTACTTTCTTAATGATAATTACCAGACTGTAATCTTGTTTATTTTTTTTTTCCTACTAAATTAATTTGAAATTCCATTGGGATTTTATTCATTGAATTCATGAAAATTAAGAAGAAAGAAAAAAGTTCCAAAAATTGCAAAAATACGTATGTACTAGAATGATTCAATCATAATATTCCAACATTATCTTGTATTGTGAAGAATATACCATGAGCCGAAAGCACAGAATATATAGAAATATTGCAAAAGCATTATCATCAGAGCCAGAATAAGATGACCCAAACTACACTTTAAATTCATCATTTTTTTATGCTAGGTGTTGTTCTTTCTAGAAAAGAAATACAAAAAACATGAATTTGATTGATTCGCTTTTAACCATTCTCATGAGAATGTACAGGCTGCTTTTCTAAGGGAGAAGGTGCTATCTTTATACGTAGATAAACATCTTCGATATATCACCAAGTTAATAGGATTTTGTAGAAGGAAAAGAATGTGGGAAAGCGCCGAGGGGATCTTTGTTCAATAGGTGTGGTGATGGATGGGCTACATTTATCAAAATGCATTAAAAGCAATTTTATTTGCAGACGATTTATCAGAGAGTGTGAAAAACCGATACCAGAAAGTGTTGAGAAGCGGAAGCCACTTCCCGCCAATTGTAGCGATTTAATGCAGACGTCGGTGTTATTCATTTTAACGTCTCAGTGAAATGCGGAAGAGACAAAGATGTGTTTCTGTGAAATGGAATAGCGCATATCAACTGCAGAATATCACACCGCACAAAGTGAATTGTTGAATACAACAAACGTAAAATGCCTTCATTATCTCCTGAAAAACGATTGAGAGGGGTGCAAGATAGAAAAAGGTATTTCCGCCGCTGACCATTTTCTTTTATATTTTTACAATCATAGAAAATAACGTAATTTGAGAGAGTTATATCGGTAATTTTTGTAACTTCATTAAAAAAAGAAAATAGGTGTGTCACCACTACCAACATCTTTTTACCCGTGGTCGCACCATGGCTTTCGAGTCATACAGAGTACCCAATTACGCGCATGCACAGTGTAAATTAATAGCCAAGGATGCAAAGAAATTTGTGTGTATACACAAAGCAGTTTTACATCATGCAAATAGCTGATAATGTGAATGTAGCATTTACGGTTGTCTCATACAGCGTTTGTGTGGCGCCTCAAAGCCATTTGCCGCCCAATCTTTGCCACATTACACCCTCCAGCAAAGCACTTTTCTCCACGAAAGTGAAGGAATTCACAGCTTCTTGTTTCCGTTGATTGCTACCCGAGCCGCCAAAAACAGACGTTTCCCATGAATAATAGAATAATACGAGCTGTTACAGTGTCTATATTAACTTCAACATGCAAATAAGCTGTGTGTATAGTGTAGAACAGCTGAAAGAAAGGCCACGCTGTAGGCCATAAAATCAGTAATCTGATAAAGATGTTGGACACAAAATAACGCCTTCTTGACTTCACATTATTTTATTGTTCATAGTCGGTTAAATTTGGACTGTATAATGAACAATGGTACGATGTGTGTTCCAGGGTTTCACATATTGTTTCTCCTTCTTTTTCTTCTTCTTCTCTTCTTATTCTTCTTCTTTTTTTCTTTTTCTTGTCTTCTTTTCTTTTTTTCTTCTCCTTCTTCTTCGCGATCTTCTTCGCCTTCTTCTTACTTTCCTCTTCATCATCATCTTCGTCGTCGTCTTCTTCTTCTACTTCTCCTCTTTTTTCTTTTCCTTCTCCTTTTTCTTCTTCGTTTTCTATGTCAGTCTGCCTTAAATAGCAGACAGGTATTGTTTTACATAAACGATTGATAAATCAAAGATTTCGCAAATTCCCTCAAACTGACCACTACAAAGCTGCGTTCGAAAAATTGGTTTCATGAAAAAGGTATCTAATAGGAACCAACAGGTTACAGTTATCAAATCTGATAATCATTTTACATATCAGTAAAATGTTTTCTACTCGCCCGCCCTTGATAGGTGAATAAAATACACATTGGTCCACCATCAATATCATATTTATTGGTTTAAATGTAAGCTGTGTGTCAGAGAAATAAATTTGTTCATCCTGTCCCGACAAAAGGAGGAAAAGCACCACGGGAATCGGTTGATTGGTGACAAAACATGCAGCTTGTCCGATAATCAATTCCAGACAATATGCTTATTGAAAAGTAAAGACACAGACAGCAACTATTTTTTCTTCTTCAATTTACGTACGCTCAACAATCAAATTCCAGAAATTAAACTGATTTGCTTCGCCTCGAAGTGACTAGGGGGTCATTATTATATCCATGAACAAAAATGTGTATGTTGTGATGGAAAAAGTGCCTTCACCTTTTGACATTCTCCAAAGCACTCCCAAGCCACAGCTGTAGCCCCGGGTCTATTTTGTAATCATGCATTCCCCGTATCGCCCGCGTTTCTCTGCCCTTGTTTCTCAGGCTATGTTCGTCTTGCCCCGCGTAGGGGGAGGAGAGTGGCGTTCCATGCAGCAATGCCATGTCGGCGGATCGCCTCTTAGTTGCTGGTTAATTGGTTCAACATCGGCGGATTAGTGTGTTACAATCTACATAGATTAATATGCATGTTTATGTCTAGAGTGCATTTACACCATATAAGCTCAAAGTAAACGTATTTATTAGTTGTTTTCCCGCACGTTGTTTGTTTCGCCAAAGAATCAAAACGTATGAATCGGTATCTCTTTAATTGATCCAATTTGTTGAAATGTTAATGCTCTTGGGAAATATATTCGTTTTGTTCGGTCTAGTGATCCGTCTGTTGTGGTTGATTTATTGATGACTTTCTATTACAATTTATCCGTTCAAGGCTATGGACGGTATAAATTTTGCATGTTGTTTATTTTTTGTTTGTTTGTTTTTTGTTGTTGTTGTATGTTTTTAACTAGAGGAGAGCATGAGGAGTGATTTGACTTCAAAAACAATTTTTTTTTCATAAAAAATACAGTCCCTTACCATACCTAATTATCGGAAAAGTTGTTCAGAGGAAAATGCAGAGATGTTACAGATTCAATAGTGAAACACCCCGCCTACCCTACTTTTTTGGTATAACAATTTTCTTTTAATACTTCGTTTGCTTTTTTTTTTTTTTTTTTTTTT
>BEXV01000060.1:287325-297362 GCA_003118195.1 Hemicentrotus pulcherrimus | reverse complement strand
TCTACCTTTCCCAGTGTCTGCTCATAGTTCGAATTACGATATGACAGCGCCTTCCGGAACCTAATATTAGATATCCGCCCGTGCAGCTGAGATGTAAAATCGATAGGAAACAAAACGACATTTTGATTTATTATTAGGTGGCAAGCGCCTTCTCGTATTGCACCGACCAATATTGGTGTTGATTACGGTGCTTCGGAAGTGTCAGTCATTAACGTGTTCGGTGTAAACAAATCGTGTTGGTATCTTTAGATTAAAGTGTATGATTGATGGGACGCTTGGCGGTGTTTACATATCAACTCCCAATCTGTGAAGTAACATTGCGACATGCCTCGTCAATCAAAACATGTTCATTATCGGGATATCCCAGTAGACCAGCAACCCATGAGACCGATATCTCCCTAGACCGACAGCCAATGTGACCGACATCAGACGAGACTGACACCCCAAGACACCAACATATCCCTAGACCGATAGCCCACGAGATCAAAAGTTCACGATACTAATAGCCCAATAAACCGACATATCCCTCGACGGAAAGCACACTAGACCGAAATCACGTGAGACCGACAGCCCATAAGACCGACATCCAATTGGACTGACAGCCCAAAGGACGAACCACCAAGTAGACTGAAAGCTTACGAGATCTCCATCTCAAAAGACCGATTGACCAGGAGACCGACGATGTCTATGATGTCGGTATGGTGTTCATTAAAGTTCTGAGGAGGTCTGTGACCATCATCAGCTGTTGATCTCGTGAACCCTCAGATGTTGTTTTTGTATTGAATAATATTTAAAGATATGCAATAATAATAATGATAATCATCATCGCCACCATTGTCAAAAGAAGAAGAAGAAGAAGAAGAATATTTCCTAATATATCCTTATTCCTTGAAAAAAATCCATTAAAATGATAACAATATGAACACAAAACCGTTTTATCAAATCCTTCCATCCCTTTTGCGCACAAATTTTGTGCTCGCTAAATTGAATGAATGATATCATTTTTTTTCTTCATTTTATTTCTTCATCTTAATATTGATTTAGATGAAGCGGTTTATACCACTAATCATCTTCAAGCTGCGATTTCCCCGGGCAATGACATTTGAACAGTATTTCTTGAAATATCCTTTTGATTATTGAAGCTCAGATTTACGGATTGTATATTTTGTTTGTTCTAGGCATATAAAAGTGCTTGCAACCACAATTAACAGCACGAATTAAGACTCTTTTGAAAACAATGTTTGCCAAATGAACGAATTATGACTCATGAATAAAGCCCCTGTAATGAAAGGAAATTGCTTTTAATGCTGATTAAAAAATACACACATCGGTGTATGGTAATGACTCAAAATTGTAATTTTCCCCCTTTTATTTCTTTGACAAATTTACAGCAACATAGTAATACACAGTCTGTATCAATTTAGTAAAGCTTTTTATTCATCAATTACTCAAAATGACTCATTTTGCAATTTAGACGTCTGTTTATGCGACGCCGCCGTAATTGAATTGATAAAAATGACTTAGATTACTCTCAATGATATTTGCAGGCGTGCGGGAGATATGAAAATATAATTGCGTAATCTTTTTGGTTCATATCGTGTATGCAGTCACTACCGAACTTAATCCTATATTGAAAAAAAACACAGTTTTGACGACCATTACACTTTAAAAGAATACCTTAAACCTTTCACAGAATACTGGATTCATTAAAATTTGGCCATGCTTGTATATTTAATGGCAGAGCTAAGCGTGTACTCGATGTTATCTGCTTCACTCCTTGAATTATATTTCCCCATCGCTATTGCTATTTTACATGCAGGAATTAGATGTTCATGTACGACATGGATTTATCCCATTGCCTTTCACGGTAGAAAAGAGGGTTTAATATGGGATATGGATTAGATTATTAAAATGTAAAATTGTATTTTTAATCTTGTTTAATGAATTCCTCATGTTTATTCGAAATCTGAAAATAGATGCACTCTGAAAAAAACAAATTCTTTATGCATTAATTGCGCAAAATACGAAGATGTCTGTGTGAACTTACAAATGATTATAATTCTTTATAAGAATAAAAAAGCTTAAACCCAAAGTCGAGAGACTTATCAAACTTGTATAGGAGGAGAGTGGCGAGATAAATTCATGCACTCTGAAAAGGATGATGCTATTTTATAGTGATTATGATATTGAAATGGAGATCTTTCTTGATTTCTCATATTCATAGACAAAAGATAATCTGACTTTGATCAATCAGAGAAACCTTGATGAATAAACTAATGGAAATTGCCAAAGATTGCTTTAAAGTGCTATCATGGAGCTAGAATGAGGCCTTAATGGCCGTCACATTCCATCTACGTCACATTTTTTTATCAATAATTAACTTGGAGGCGGTGGGGTCTGTACGTGGAGGATGCGATTATACCTTTGACTTATTCCATTTACTTTTTTATATTTCAGTATCCCCTCCCCCACCCTCTGTGTGTGTACCTATCCCTACACATCTACAAAATGTATGTATCCATTTATCTATCTATCTATCTATTTGTCTAAATATAACATCTATTCATTTGTTTATATATCTGTATTTCTATATATCAATCTATATATCTACTATATATCAATCTAACTTTCTAGTTATCCGTGTATATATCTAAATTTACCCTCTCCTTCTCCGTCTATCTCCATGATCTTTCTACCTCTTCTCCTCACTCTTCTCTGCCTCCCTCCACACTCCCTCTCTCTTTCTGTCCCTTACCAGTTTCTTTATTCTCCTGGTAAGTCATCCCTCCTCATTTTCTTTGCTGTCCTCGCAGACTGATGTTCCCCGTTTTACTTTTCTCTTTAAAATTGTTACCTCTTCCTTTACGTCTTCATCCCTTTCTCTTTCCGTTTCTCCTGCTACTGACTTCGCTCCTTTGTCTTGCTCTTTATTTCGTCTTCTGAGCCCGCCTCTTACAAAAAAACTTCACCGGAAGACCTAATGTGTTTTCTTTGTCGACACTTCCAAATTTAGAACGACTGATGTCAGTTATATATCTCCTGTTTTTAACAAAGTAATTGACCTTTGACTGGATTTGTTCTTCTTTTAACCGATATCAGACGTCTGGATTGATCGTTCATGAATACATCATTCAAAATGGGAATCTATACATCAACCACGGGGCAATTCCAATCTACGAATAACATTTCAATTTTATCTACATAAATATTCCACCATTTGTACTGTATTAGACTGTTCTCCCACGAACTTTCAAGATCAAGTTCCAAGTTAGTTGTTTTCTGGCCATAATTCGCTTTCCTTAACTCAAAATTGTGTACTTAGCTTGCCTGCCAAGTAGCTTAAAGTGTATACAAATAACAACACACATGAAAAAAAACCCAAAGGGTCGGTTACTGTTTTTAAATATAAAAAAATAGCTTTGTCAAATTTTCCCTCGTTTTAAAACTCAAAAAAATATGAATCTACACGAAATTAAAAGGTTGAATGAAACAGTTTGTCTCAATCTCAATGATTACTGCCCAAATCCTGAATCTGCAATCAAAACATAAGCCATGTGAGTTCCTGCCAAATATTATCAATATGTATTTAGCATGAATAATTAAAATTGACATTCATACCAAACGTAAAGAGCGCCATCCATGTAGACGTATTTTTATATGAAGGAGTTGAACTAGACATCCACTACTAGGTAATCAAATGACGCCTTAAAAAGGAGGAAGACAACATTTACTTAATTTTTTTTTCATAATAATTTATGTGATTTCATGCAAAATTGATTTTGTCTATAAAAAGTCATGCTCCTGGTACAATTTTTCCAAAGTTATGAAACTTGGTCCCTTCGTCCTTAAAGTGCTAAATATTACTTTAAATCATTGTCCACAAATTTTAATCATCTTTCAAATGTGTGTTTTCATAATTTATATTTATGCATTTGGTTCTGTGAAAAAATAAACTAGGTATAACTATCCTCCTGTGGTATTTAGTATAGGGAGAAATATAGCTTCAATCACGTATGAATGATGATTGCATTTTAATGAATATTTCCTTCCTTTAAAATGTCCCAGCAACCTTTTACCCTCTCCCATACAACTCTCGGTTCATCTGTTGCCAAGCAGGAAGAAAAAGGATGGACGGTTTAATTTGTGTAAAAGAATCCATAACCATGTTGTTTCAATCGACTTTGCATCAAACACTAGCGGCTACAGATAGTTTGTTCATCATTCTTAAGATAATGATAGAGTGAGTGGATTGTTTAAAGGAACAAACCAATCTTGTCGCGATTCAAAGGATGAATTGCTTGCTTGCTGCTGTTCAGGTTTTTCTACCATTTCAATAATGATGCATCTGTCTGCTTTGTTTTCTCTCTTACTTTGCTTTGCTTTCATTTTAAGGAGAATAATCAGAATTCCACACTTTAATTCAATCGAATGTCGTTTCGCATTTTGGATTCGTACAGATCCATTCTGTTTGCTCAAGAGAGAAAATGCATTGTCTTTATCCTTTTCTTCAATTGTGTATACCCCTTTTTCCTTCAATTTTTAAAGACAATTTCTTTAGTTACTCTTTATAAGCGAAAATACAAAATGCTTTACATCCCCTTTGTTAGTTAAATTCATCTGCCCTGTATTTTACACTGTTTTTTATAGGCAAATTGATGAGATTAGAAACGGTTAAGATTGATCAAATACAGCCTCCACAATAATGGGTTTACTACATCAGTATCACAGTGCCTACACATAATGCCTTTTCTTTTTAAATTAGGGGTGAAATAAGATAGATTTACCTTAACCCTAATAGGTAAAGACCAGTATTGGAAACGCCCCAATTTCAAAAACTGAAATGGAAGCTCTCATTACCAATCATGTGAAAGAATATGTTTTGACTAATACATAATGATAAAAAATGTGCCGGGCAACCGCCTACTAATTCATATATATGGTAAATTTGTTTATATCATGGTCTATGAGAGATATAGGGTAGTCCCGTATACATCCTTCTGTGTATAGTGCTTGTAACTTTACGAAGAATGGGCCAAATTTCTTATCATTTTGATGATTCCAGAACCTTGCAGATGTTAGATGCTAGATGATCAACCTTTTCTGATCGATTCCACAACGTTTCTTTCACAATGCAATCGCATGACCATAACTGGTCTTTACCTTTAAACTTTATCTAGGTATAAGTTTGAACTCTCTGTTGATAACTGCTTGAATACGAAATATATTCCCTTTGATATAAAGTTTATAATACAGTTCGAATTTACTCCATCCAAAACAAGATGTGATTTGGAAGTTTGCTATTAAACTGTTCTTCATCTAATATCATTATCTCTTATTTCGGTACCGATATCATTATGGTGTCACTGTGTATAATTGTGTCACATACCTTCATGAGTTCCGTTATCAAACGGATTGTGTTCATAGATAATCAGCCATATGCTTTATCATTAATATTTAGGCTATGCTAATCACAATGAATCATTTATACAATACGATATTTCACACATCATGCGACCGAATGTCTAAGATAATCCATCAATAAATTGAGTTAGATATTTATTAGTATTAGTTTGTGTTTCTTTCGTTGTATTATACGTGAAAACATTAGAAGGATACGATTGCGGCTGGGTGAGACAAAAAGATGGAATCAAACCCAAATACTCCGAATATACAGCAGATAGTGTGCAGACGAACGAGGGGACATTGCCCTGTAATCGTTTAGGGATTGATATATTCGGGGTTTTCCTAGCCGAGCAATGATCATGATGAAATATCACGGAATTGATATCATGTGACTGATCTAATGTGAGATGATTACGTCTTGGCGACTGCCAGGACATTTCGAGAGTTGAACCTTTATAAGTAATCATTAAAATACCGAAACTTTTTGACTGCTCTTAACGTGTAAACACAATTAAAACTGGTCATGATTTTTAGCAAAAGCGTCTACCCATATTTTGCTGCAATTTGTAAGATGTCAAATGCTGCACACCAACACACAAAAAATTAACTATTTCGAAGTAAACTCAAACCTGTAACCTATTTATAAAGATCACTCAAAGGACTCAAGAAAATGTCGTTATTTGCAGGTTTCTCTAGTATGTTTATATTATTCTAAGGATACAGAATATATTAAGACAGGTGATTTCTATACATGTGGTCACTTTGGAGCAGGTTTTACTGTAATATTCTTCTTTACATGTCGAAGAAAACAAAATGACAATCTACGATATTTAACACTCAGACATTATACGCACAACTATTATTATTAACCTACCGTACACGAGCTTCAGTCACTGATATTTATAACCCTATATCAGCTCTATATTGCTACTAAGTGATATAAGAATTATGTTGCATATTTTAAAAGGTTCATGAGCTGGTTATTTCATATGACCATTGGTGATATTATGAAAAGCTGGCGTACATGAGTTACCATTCGATGTGGTTTTATTTTGCTATTGGATATATGATTACCCGGTAATAAATAATAATATGAGCGCATTTAAACTTCCTGTCGGGATTTGCCATCATTCAGATTGCTATAAGTATGATAAGACAATGTCTAAATTTGGTCGCGCCTTTATAATGTATACATATCAATTTCAATTGAACTTTCCTCACAACTAATTGTGTTAAATCTGATTTCTACTCTTTTCTCCTTTCTCTTTTTTGTTCCACAGTTGCAACTGGTCTTCTTCAACGATGACCTGTATGATAGCTATGGACAAGCTGAAAACTCACCAAACGGATTGGCAATTATGGGACTATTTATTAAGGTAAATTCGAGATTTACTATCATCATTTTATGCCTTTGATAAATATGTGGATCATAGAGGTTTTACATTGAAACGTTTATTTGTTTAGGGTGGATGCGAAAAAAACGGTTTGATATTTGTCACGTTTTTCATACTAGTTCTCTCTCTCTCTCTCTCTCTCTCTCTCTTGCTCTCTATCTCTCTCTTTCTCCTTCTATATCTCTCTCTCTCTCCCTCCCTCTCCTCCTCTCTGTTTCTACCAATGGCTGTCTTGATTTCCTCATCCAGATTCCCGTATCTTGTCTATATACAGAAAATAAAACGAGAATCTTCAATCGTCAAATTACTTCTCGTTTTGATGTCATGTATCCCGAAATCATTAAAACCGATAGAGAAAACACAATAATCAAACTCAGCAGAATACATAATTATTTCGTGAGCTAACCTTTCATCACTTTTACCAAGCATCTATACAGTTTAAATTAAATATTATCCATCCCTTTAGGTTCCTACATGACAGTGGTATAGCATTAACAAAAAATTGTATATAGGTTGCGAACGAGAAATCAGAAATAAGCTATTTTTAAAGGCGTTAATTAAATCAAGAGAGTTTTACTGCGCGGTATTCAAACAATGCTCAAATTATTTCCACCGTCTGTTACATGCCCTCTCAAACTCTTTTGAATTGTACTATTATTAGTTCCTTCAAGCAATACATTAGGATAAATAGTACTAGAGGCCACCTTCAAACGACTCCTTGTTCTGAATATTGAATTAGGATGGGGCAAAAGACTTTATTATTGATCAAATTATAGTAAGAGTGTCACGCAAATAAAGGGAACATGTATCAAATGGCTTTAAGGCATTGCAACCCATTATAACTTGCAACTATTATGACTATGAATCTGGTAGAATGNTTAAATGGCCTTGGGTGCATAATACCGATATTCATTGAGTGCATCTTTTAAAGCAAGTGGAATTGATTTCCATACAGTGTTCAACTTCTAATGAGCGCATAATGTTTAAGTACTATCGACTTTAATAATGTCACCATTATTATCATTCACTTAACATCCCCCCCCCTCCATCCCAATACAATTTGTGAAAAAAATTCTAGTTCGATGAGTAAGCATTTGTTAAGTGGCTTTCGTTCGAGAATTCAAAGTTTCTAATCTCTGACGGTCTTAATAAAGATATCTCTCTGGGTCCGGCTTCATATTTTACAGAATGTGTTCCGTGAAACATACCAAGCACCGATGAAGTAAGGGTCAGATATTTCCAAAGCACTTTAGAATCGCTTAATATGAATATGCTTTTTAAAATGGTATATACTTTGTACATTAGCTGAGTAATGTCACACTACTCAATTATCAAACTTGTCTTGACCAACTATCTTAGTTTGGGGGTAATATCTAGAGTTTGTATTTTTCTTTTAGAATTTGAGTATGCAGTGTCATCATATTTCTCTAAAATGTGATGGTTCAAAATTGTCACAAGTCGATCGTTCCTAATAGGTTTCTAGACAGTGTAGTAATGTCTACAGGAACACCAATACTGAACCTATATGCCTATAAAATGAGGTGTGAATGAGGTATGCCTATTCATTCACAACGAGAGCATTTAAAAGTACATTTGTTTTAATGTAACGGCATTGAAAATGATTAAAAGTTGAGTTGCACTCTGGCTTTCAGCTTACAGTGGTTTAGCAAACAACGAGTCGTCGGTATTGAAATCGGATTGCTCTATTTGACTCGCTTCAGAATCAACAGCTCAAAGTTCGATGTTCTAATGAGGCACTTTGTAAAATGGGTTTCTTAATTGAATTTAAAATCCCTTGTTTCATCCATCAATTAGGCCCATGATACTCTCCATCGTCCAAAGCTGAAGGGTAAAACGCAGTGAAGAACAAAAACAAGAAAGAGATGAAAATGAAACCGTGAAAAGTGACAGCTGGACCGGGTTTCAATTTTAATCTAATACATGGAATATTGACTCAAATCAATCGCCCGGTAACTTGTTTCCTTTTTTTTTTAAAGTGGCAGGCTAAAGCGATGTTCGATTAGAGCCATCGATTCTGACTACCTAGGGATTCAAAGCACCAAGAGTGAAGTACTTTTTGGCCCTCTTCTCTTTTTGCAGGCTTTTATAAAGCTCTGCACTTTCCTCCGTTTTCTGTAATGATTTTTAGATCGCCTGTCCCCGGATTTACGGACTCCCCGCAGAGGGCGTTGCAGTACTTTATCGATTTTCTGGACTTTCTCGTATTGAGCCAATCCCACTAATGAGCATTGTCGCTCTGTTGTCTATAAATTGTTTAATTATAGGCCTGGGTTATTATACCCTTGTTCGGACAAGCCAGTGATTAATTAAATCCTTGATGAGAGATAGAGAGAAAGGGAGCTTTAGGAAGTCGTATTGATTTGAATGGGACTTATCTTTTTCTGTTTGATGCAAGCACGTCAGCTTTAATTAGTAGAACCTTGATTTAGGGGTATACAAACATGAGAGCTGGTCGCCGGAAAGAACATTGGTATTGATTTTCTTGAGCATCGATACACTGGAGATTAGTTCCAAACGAAGGCACGTCCATACTGCCTCGGTATTTCAGGACTTTATCCATTCCAGCTGTGACTGTGGGACCGTGATGGCCCTTCATGTATTCTAGAATCAATTAATTCCTATCAAACTAATGTAATGTTTCATTACTCTAATGAATCGCTGTATCTCTGTACAAGCGAGCGGATCACATGAGTGATGGTTTATAGATTAACATAATGAGCATCGTTGTTTAGTTGAATTGTCAAAAATGTCGCGTGACCGAGCATAGCGAATAGATTATCAACAAAAATACCTTTGATGTGGTTTCTTTTATATTCCGGGATGCATAGGGTAAACAATAAATACCAATACGATGTTAATTAAGTGTACAACCAACTTTTGGGGTAGTTATGGTTTCAATTTAGACGACTATTGTTCATTTGCAGTATTATTTGACCGCCATTGGTGAAACATTATCTAAATCGGACATTAATTGCCCTCAATTTTGATGAGACGCATACTTATCCAATGTCCATTGGGCAGTTACATGTACCTGCCCGTTGTGTTTGGCAGAGTAGTGTATGCAGGCTATACACGCTAATGGCATATAATATTGAGGAAAAAAACATTAAAAAAAGCATCAATCCACACACCAGTTGTCTTAATATGAGAAACATATATACAACGCAACATACATATATAACGGCCTGTGTTCAGTTTTTTTTTTTTTTTTTTTTTTTT
>BEXV01000060.1:260807-272597 GCA_003118195.1 Hemicentrotus pulcherrimus | reverse complement strand
ATATAAAACGCCATTTCCCCCTCTTTCTTTCTGGCCGAATTCCAAACGTAAACATTGATTCCATGGATTTTTAAATCATTGTACTAAGGTATTGTTAGATAACCATGAAGGGTTTATTCCTATATGTACTATACTGAAAATTAGGCTTACAAAAATGCAGATATAGCCAAGATCCTTCTAAGGAAGAAGAATAAAAACGGCAATTTAAGACATTTTTTTTTTTTGATCTGTAAATGGATGCCTTTGAGCCTATCATCAGGTGACATTTTCATTAAGTTTATCTCTTTTTGAGGAGGACTAGGAAATGGGGGAACGACTCATGGTCATTGCCTTCGTCATTGACGTGACATGAACCCTTACCGGAAGAGACAGAGAGTCGAGACTTTAACAAGATTCGACTGGCTATCAGTCGACTTGACTTAAAAGGAAGGAAACGTGCATTATCGCATCAGAGTCTAAGCCAACATACGAGGGGATATGCCTAATCATTGATTCGGGAGAAGGAACGTTGAGGGAATTTATCGAGTCACTTACACATGCAAAATATGTGATGATATCCGAAATACCAGACAAAATGCACAGCTGAAATACACTAGTGAAATGTTTGTATGTGGGTAGCCATTAAGGTTTAGAATAATTTGGTTGAACAAAAGTTAGAATTGAACAGATATACTTTTCTTCCACATTTTAAACTACGTCTAATTTGCATAGATAACTGCCAAGATCAACATTTGCATAACAACTACAAATATTTTATTTTTCTCTCATTTATGTAAAAGGGTTTTTATAAAAGAACAATCTCTAGCATAGATCTGATCAGATCTGTTTGACGGTAACATTAAATAAAATGAAGCCATCCACTACACCATGTTAGCTAAACCAAGTTACAATAAAAACAAAAGTTAGTGTTACACGCATCTGAAATACAGAAAATGTAATAATTATAAATGATGGGGATATTAAAGATCAGTTTTTCTTGTTAACTTACGGGGCTTCTGGGGCGGCCTCAATCTTAGTTTCTGTCTTAGTCTCCTCGGTTGCAGCTTCTTCCTTAGTCATCTTGAAATCGGGTGTGGGGTGGACTTCACAAGTTCTAAGAAAATAAAACAATATATTTATATATATAATGAAAGTAAAACAAGGAAGCAGAATAAAGAACAAGCGTCCTCAAGTGCAAACTATCCGAGATAAATACTACATTATACATTTGGATATTGTATTTAATGTGAACGAAACATGATTCGACAAAGCAGGTTTTGATCACTAATGCATTGTTAACTATGATAACTGGAGATTCTAAAACCACACCTTAATTCTCAATCTATAAACCGACAAAGAAAAGCATGTTGAAATATTCGAGAACAAATTTGTAGATCAAAGTATTATTTTTGGGGGGAGAATACCAAGACAACATTTTCAAATCATTAAATAGATAGTAATCGCTTAGCGCAGTGTCGAAAGACAACAACCTTCGGGTGTCTTATCTATGATAAAGATCGACGATAGCCGGTCCGTATGTTTGTCCAATAATGTCCACAAAAGTATCATACAATTTAAAATACAAAAAGCACCCTCAAAAACTCAAATGAAAGAACTTCCTCGATTATTGAATAAGAGTCGATCAAAATGAAAACAAAGAACGTGTTCAAGAAATCCTGAAAGTAAAATATTGAAAACCAGTGCGTCACCCAGAGTAAGAACAACCAAACTGAATTGAAGATATACCAAACGAGGAGAGATCGTATAGCCGTACTATTCCTTTTGATGGACGCGCCTATGAATGATCTAGGAGTCGAAAAGATTTGGATCTAATGCAACCTGTGCGCGGTCCTGACTTGGCGGTACCTCCTACCCAGCTCCTGCGATCCAGAAGAACAGGAAGTGTGCACCCGATGACTAAGCGGATGAAAACTGATGGTTCCCCTATAGGTGACACCCTTCCCTTCAGTCCTAAATGCCTGGGGATCCAGGAGTAGCAACCCCTTTGTCTTCCCTCATCTTCAAAGGAAGGGGCAGACAACAGACTTCCGGTGGTTGGTTCCTTTGAGGGTCATGAATACCGATGAGATGTATAATACCATGGGTTGGTTAAGGGGTAAGGAGGGTAAAATTCGTCTTGGCTTGCAAAATCCATTAAAGGTCATCTATATGTTTGGAAGATATATCTTCATATTTTCTCCTACTCTAAGGGAAATATCGGAGCAAATTCATAAAAATTGAGAACAATATCTCATACATTACTAATGTTTAATCACGTTCTTCTCGCAAACAATGTACATGTAGCAAAGACCACCATACATAAAACTCAACAAGCTTCTTTCAAGGCGCCGTTTAGGTATTAAATGCGTTACTGAATTGTGTTCCGAGCTGTTTTAAATCATTCTGGATAGGTGTTTATCACAATTATATGTCCATAAACAACTAATTGCTTCAAAAACACTATTGACTTCACTAACATGACAAAAAGAATCATATAAGCTTGTCTTCAAAGATGTATCGTCTATTTATTGATAGAAATTACTTTATAAAAAATACATGTACAATTAGTAGAATTTTTTATAATAAGAAAAAATATATATGTTTTAAGATACCTGTTAGGTATTTTTTCTAAATCTTCTAGTTAGGCCTTGTTTTTATTTTGTTTTGATGTTTAGTACTAAAATGTACTCCTATAATGATGTATTAAATGGACCGCAAGATAATTATGTTCAAAGTGTCACTCAAGTTACTGAAATACTTTATAATATCAAATTTGCAAAAAGGACTAATTCTGACTCATAATCATGGGGACTGGGGACTGATTATTATTTTTAAAGAAATTATCTGCTTTAAAAACGTCCATTGTCTGCGTATCCAGAAATAGAAATTTCTTAAGAAATATACCTTTACCATTAGAACAGACTTTGAGTGTATGTTCTTGCTTTTCCTACGCTAAGCGACACCTCTAATTTGTGCATTCATAATTGATAATGCAACACCGGATGTTGAAGGCTGCTTGAGCGGAAATGCGAATGATACTCCATAATCGTTTGGTTTTTGAAGCCTTGCTCTATTGGCGGACGGTCTGCCTTTCTGCTCATTCGCCGTTACCTTCAGAACTTAGCCCTTGCCATTTACCCCTCACTGGCAACAAACCTTGACATCCAAACGGAGTAAATCAACGTTTCCGTAATTGAAATCAAGGAACTTCGATATTAGCGCTCGACATTCATGAAGTCCATTCTTGGCACAGTTTCTGTCGCAAATCAAAAACAAGTGACCCGACTGAATTGTGTCTTTAGATGCGTCATGGCATTTACATTGTTATGTCCTTATTTTGGTCTTCCGCCTTGCCTGCATGTGTGAATTAATACAACAGTTTTCTTTCCTTTAGAGGTGGACCCGTGCACTGTTCTATTAAAAAAAATATGACACTACTTCGAGAGCTCATTAAAAAAGTTTCCTTTGACTGGCGCGATATATACATGGAATTAAATAATTGAGGCAAAGTTCATTCCATACGGAATTTCAACAAATCTATTTAACATTTTAATGCCTTTTGCATTCTAATTCCCTTTTTACACATCAAATTGAAATAAATTTGTCTGGCAAAATATTATATTACTTTCTTTTGAATTTAGACATTATACCACACTCAAATAAACATATTAAAAGGGTTCTTTAGAAAGAAGTTACATGCTCACTTTGTATTATAATCATTGAATGCTTTGACATTAATTTTCTTGGGATCTGTTTAAAAGATGGCCGTAAAAAAAACATGTAGATTTAAAGGTTACATGTTACAAAACAATGTATTTTTTCATTTATACGGGAACAACAACAGTTTAATATACATGTATAAATGATCGACTTCTGCTTTTTTTTTTCTTCAAGAGCGTACATGTAGAAGAAAAACATGACTACTTGGCTACGTGCAGAGCCTGCGTTGATGTTGGCAGGGCGTCCTCAACAGTGCAGAAGACGGAAAGAAATGTAGGAAGAAACTGTGATTGTTAATGAACGGGAGGGGTTTGCTGAAAGGGTAGAGGCCCTAGACCAGGAGTGAGCTAGTCTTGCCGTCGGCTGCAATCTAACACAGAGTATAAACTTGATGTACAGGGTTCCTTTAGTAATGCTGAGAGTCACGGATGTCAAGAGTTTCCGACCCGAAGGTCAAGATAGTTATTTAATTTGCATCAAGGGCATTTTGTTGGCATGCCGATGTTTAATATACGAGAAGTAAATAATGGCCTCTCACTTGATAACTTTAAGATCAGTTATTTAACTTCGTTTGTTTGTAAACAGATAGTTCGATTGAGATTAGTTTTGACAACACAATGAAATGTTATCAATACCTTGAAGGAGTTGTCCTGGTTACAATTTTGCATTGGGAATAAATATAAGGTTTACGTTCCCACTCGCTTACGTCCTTCAGTAACACACTTGCTTGAAAAGGTCAAGAGAATGAAAATTATTCTCAATAAAATTATAATTTGATGAGACACGTCCTACAGGCATATATTTCGATTGTGACCATGGTGACAGGTTTGTTAGGTTATGTTGGCCACTCCGCGATGCTTTTATTTAATAATCAAATTTGATTTAATTATCATATTTTATACAATTATCTATCATTACATTTGGTGTTGTTTTTTCAAAGAAAAACAAGTAAATAAATTCCATGATATCCTATACGTAGGACTACCGTTAAATCTATATTTCACTGATTAAAAAAAGAACTTGCCATAATCCAATAATGCTATTTTTTAATAAGGATGACCTAAATATAAAATAATCTTTTAAATAAATAATCTATAATCATCTTCATCGTAATATCAAAATGTAGATGGCAATCAAAATCTGTGTCAGATGTAGAAGGGCGTTCACATGAACATTTTAGGTGAACAAAAGTATGTCACAAGTTCCTGTACTAACTCATTTCTGGCGTGCTTACAGTTTTATCTTACGCAATCTATCCACTCGCTTTGTTTTCAAAGAATACGACAAGAAGCTTTTGCACCCCACCCCCTCCCAATTCCACTCGCCATTAATCGGCTACTCGAACGAGAAACGAGTAATATCATGGCTTTAGGCCAAGAGGAACTCATAACCATATTTGGAAATCGGAGAGATATAAACTCGAGCCTTTCATTGACACGTCACAACCATGCTTCAAGTTTGTCATTTTTTTCATGCATGCATATTTAATCTCATATTAGTCACTTAACGCACAAGCTTAGTGTTGACTGATGAATATATATGACGTGTCAACATAAAACAAATATTCGTCTTATCACACTGTAATCAACCGGTCTCGAAATGTTTTAACTTTGGGGTGGTATAGAGTTTATAAATTTAAAAAATATGCTTGAGAAACACGTCCAATTTGAAATATCATTCTACATATATGTACAAGGAGTGAAAATGAACTGTTATTATATCCCCCAAATAAAACAATCAACTTGTGAGGTTTTTGTTTTGATTGTTTCTAGCGCATGTACGAAAAGTGAAATGTTCCATCGCAATATTTCGCCAAGGGCTTAAGTTTTTTGGCAAAAAAAATAAGTAAAAAATTACAATCTACAAAACATTTGAATGCTTAATGAGGAAGCAACATTACATTATTAAAACATATAAGTCGACCCATGGAACCAATTAGAAATCAATCTTTGAATTTTATACTTAAAGATCTGAATTTTTTGAAATCTTTTTATTTTCCTTTGGAAATCCCTCCCCCTCACTTTCTTTCTCTCTCTCCCCCTCTTTCTTGCGTTCTGATTATTTCCGAGAAGGTTTTAGATGTGTCCGACCTTGGGCGCCACTGTATTTGCAAACCGGTATTCTACAAAAGTCATTTCTAATCTAGGATTAACTTATTACAATTATTAATCGGACAGACATGTCTATTCATTGTTTCTATTAATTATGAACGGAAACGACGGCCTAACGTACACATAATACTTCCGGAGCATACTTGATCAAGGTTAACAAAAAGTTTTGTATGGCGTAAGTGCTCCCTCCCCCCTCTTCCACTCTGTATCTATCCTCTCTCTCTCTCTCTCTCTCTCTCGCTCTCTCTCTCTTTTTTTCTCTCCCTCTCTTTTTTCCTTCTCATTCTTGATCTCCATTGTCACTTCTATGCAATTTCAACTTTTTTATCAGACCAAAACACTAACACTTGCAGTTTTGATCTGATATTAAGAAGCAATTTTGCAAACGGTCAACATAAAAGAAGTACTTACATGATAAATCGAGGTATGGTTGGTGCGTTGTGCAGTCCCAATGGGCAGCTTCGCAGATAAATGATTTTAAATTCAAGGTAGGTTCCCTTCACAACATGGAGGTTCAGAAAGACTACAGCGTAAGCACCTCAATTCTCTAAATGGAGAACCTTCGAGCGTGAGACAGCAATTTATAGACAGCATCGGTTAGGAAGTATTCATTAGAAGCAGTTTGGCACCTCTTCCTCTTTCCTGCAAGTAATACAATGTATCCCATAGGTCTAACACGTTAACATAGCTTTGCCGTTCAACCGAATGGGGAAAGGGTGAAGCGCAACATTTCATGGTCAAGGGCGTCATTTATTGATTTCTGTCGATAGATTTACATATGATCCTGTCTTTTTCTTAAGTTGATGAGATGTGGGCTCTTCAAATTTTGTCTTCATTTAAATCAATTTCAAAAGTTTACATCCTTTTTTTCAAAGGAGATTTAGGCACATAATGTCGACAAATTTTGTCCAACACAACCCCTGCCCTTGTAAAATTCCTAGTGATGCCCCTGTTTATAGTCTTTGTTTTTTTTTCTTCAAAAGGCACGTACCTTGTTGAATTGTTCTCAAAAGCCAACTACAGCTTGCCTTAGTCTATATCAGATGAATCAGATGTTTCCTGTTTTTGCGTTTAAAGAGAAACTCCAGTACTGGTAAAAAAAGAAAATTAATTTTCATAGAATCAAACGAAACTTACACTGAATGTTCAAGATTACAAATAAATAACATGTGCCAAAAAATGTTGAAGAAAATGTATACTGGCTGAGTAATGAGCATAGAAAGACAAGGAAATCTAGGTAGTACCAACCCCGACACAATGTGTGTTGTCTCATATATAGCTTTCTGTGTACAGTGCTTGTTACTTTACCAAGACTTGGTCAAGTTTATTATGATTTTAATGACTCCAGACCCTTGCAGTGCACACTAATACTTACATGCTACATGATCAACTGTTTCTGATCCTTTCCACACCTTTTCTTTCACAATGCAATCGCATTACCAGTACTAAAGTTTAGCTTTAATGACAACAAACTGATTTGAATTGGAAATGCAGTGTCTTGAAACAATAATGCCTCTCTATGTGACTTTATTACCTCTCATAATATATAGGACCGTGTCATTTAATATATAGAATGTAGTTTATCAAACATCATAGGCTTTAGATGGCTGTGATCCAAAGACTAAAAATCATGTTTACAATAACGAATTGACAGATTGAAACAAATGTTGTACATATGTTCAATCACAGGTGAAGGGGTAGCATATGGTAAGCATATTGACAGAGGGACATGTAACACACCAAAAGAGAGGAATTTTCCGTTGTTTGACATGACAAAAACGAACTTTTAATATGTATACATTTAACTTTTTTTTTAATGCTTGGCAGTGTTCAGAATATACCTGACGAGGTTGAATCAAAGGGAATCATTGCAGTGTCATTCATTTGAACCCATTCGGCATGTCAGAAATTTATTAACATTTCTTATCATCATCTATAGTAAAGCTATTAAAACTACTATCACAATCAGTACAACATATTCTGTAAATAATGCTACAACACACCATAATAATAGACAAACACTTTTATTATCATGTTGTACAAAATTGTTTTTACTATGGCCATTTTGCTTTGAACAAATTATATTTCTCTTTATTTAAAAGCCCAACATAATCGCTATTTTATTTACAAAATGTTTATAGTCTTGAGCGGTACCCATATAATCCTAATGAAATGTCCATAACATTTATTTATTAAGGCTACGTCCTCTTGGAACAGCTTCCATTAGAACGCCGTAATGTTCATTGCACAGTGAACACTGCGTTGACGACTAGTGTGGGCGGATAATGTGCGTGTATATAAGAGTGCGTGGGTAGGTGTTCAAGACGTCTGTAAAGGAAGCTTCGTGCCGACTCACCTTCCTGCGTTGCGCTGGGAGGAAGTCGCAACTTCTTGCTCTCCCTTGCTTCAAGTTGTTTTCAAAGGACTCACTTGGGAGAACACTTTGTTTTCGAAAGTAAACTTCACATGAAATACAGATTCGACCCCCTTTCATAAGAACATAGTAGCCATCCGACTCTCTCTTATCGACACATACAATCAACTTCGCGCGATGCATGATGTGCCTTTTAAAATCAGCTTGAGTATGATCTGTAAAATGAGATATTTTGTTCACATCAATGTACATTTTCGCCAGCATTTAAAAGAAACTGAATAATAAAATAGATGAAAGTTGTTTTTCATTTAATATGCAGGCTTTTCATTCACAAGCAAGTGCCCAATAAAAAAAGAAACATTATTTTAGAAAGGGCTAGTAAACTGTCATATTGGAATGTTTTTATCATACCAATTGTATCACAATATCATGTAAAAAAAAAAATGTCAAATGAAAGAGTATGTCATTGAAGAGTTATGAACAACGAACAATGTTGAGAAAGACAATTTAGGTACATTCATGTTCATATCAAGAATGATACCATGTGTAAAAACAACAAATATGCTGAAAGAATTAAAGTGGATAACTATTGAAAAATCATGAATGTGTTGACTTGGCAAAATATACATGTATTTTCACTTGAAGTGAACAAGTCATTGAACATGATTAATTAGTTTAAACTATCAGATCAGAACGAGGAAACGGCTAGCTAAAGGTTTTCTCCTCTCCATCTCAACTAATGTCGTTTGGGTGAGGAAATTGTATGGATTTTCCTTTTTTTTTTTCTTCTCCCCCGAATCATATTTTGATGTCACTGCTTGGATTCGATCCAGGCCTGTCATTCAACGTTCATCTTCGTTTGTTTTGGGACATGTGCTTTGCGGTATAGTGACATTTTCAGGGTAAGAAACATAAACTCAAATGGGTGTCAAGAATGAGGGAAGAGAAGGAGGATGTGGAGAGGGACATAGTCGAGAGGGAATAGTGTAAGCGAGAAGAGAGAGAGAGAGAGAGAGAGAGAGAGAAAGGGAGAGGGGGTTGCTAATCGTTAATAGATCTGCCTCTGTCATGTTTTTTTTTTTGCTTGCTCCGAACTAGGAACATAGTGTTCTATAATACTTTTTTTATCTTGTTGACAGAAAATGCAAATTTGAGTATACACAGATTAATTTATGAATCACATTTCCAAATATTTTCAATTTTCTCTTTCGTCTCCTACTTCTGTTAGAGTGATAGACCTATAGGCAAGCGATTTAGACACACATCCTTTTCCAACATTTCCCATTAATTCATTTTTATCAATTTGTTTGGGCCCGAATTGCATTGGTAAATGTATTCTGAATGTCATATTTCCTGGCGCCGACTGGCATACTTGAAATAAAAGGCCTCTATCAATCGAGTAATAAATTGCTTTAAAAACAAAAAAAGAGACTAATCATATTTTCGGATTCAAAGTGATTCATTTATAAACAATGCTTACATGGCATATAATTACAAAATACCCGTAAAAACATCAATATTTATCAATACTAACTGTTAGGCCTCTACTGTTACTTATTTACTTTTTTTTTTTCAATTCAATTCATTTTATTTTGCGAATCAATAAAAACATACAGGGTAAAACAAAAGCAGTATAAAAAGTTTCACACAATTACAATTACTAACATAAATAAACACAGAAATACACAGAATCAATTTACAAACATGAATAATACAAAGGAAATTGCTAATGCTGGTAGCAGCCAGAAAGGAGGTGGTCCTTGTATGCGGCCGACCAATTAATCAAATATAAACAATATAATAGAATATTCTATAATAGAAAGTAAAACAAATAACAATTACATGTAAAATATACTTGTTTGTCTGTTTGTTTAATTTTTGTGTACATAGGATTGGATCCAACAGGACCCGAGTTATTGTTATAATGGACCAGCATCACGCATCCTCATTCACACACATATGTAAATAATTGCATTTTGTGTTTTTTGTTCGTGATGTTGTTTGTATGGTCTTTACTTATCTGTAAATATCTATGTTATAATTATGTATGTTTTATATGGCGAATGGAATACAATGAGATTAATACAGAATCGTGTTTGTATTTTGGTAAAAAAAACTCTTTATCAATATATATATATATATATATATATATATGAAAAGAGAGAGAGAGAGAGGGGGTATGGAAGGGGTTAAATGTCATTATCATAGACTGAGCACAGTCTTTCTATATGTACCCAAGCTTGAGGTCCATGCCTTTCTTTCACATAATCGCCATATTCAAATTATATCCCTAATGTGTCTCATATGGGAAAGGCCTATAGCATAATATTGACACTACGCAACATATTGGATTCGAAAAGGAAACTATAATTGGCATTTCGTGCCTCAACTGCCTGTTAGTAGAAATTCGATCAAAAAACTGGCTATCACCACACACGAAACAGACCACAAGGCATTTGGTCTAAGTCCTCAACCACTTGGTATTCTTATGGGTATACAAACAGGTGGAAACGTCGTCACGTTTCCTGAACGATGGGGTAGGGATTAATGGACTAGCAATATTCTCGAACCCTCTAAAGAAATTTATAGGCAAGAATATTATAATATACACACCTAAACCACCTACCCGGCAAGAATTGGATGTGTTTTCATACCTCCGTGTTAACCCTGCATATTGTTATATTTACAAATGTTATATTCAAACATCCGAAGTTTGTTCAGTTATAATTTAATCTGATGGGTCCGATCACTTCAAAGTTTTTTTGCAATTTCAAGAACATAGCAAAAGTGCAGATTAGTATAAAATATTTTTTTAAATATTTAAAAAATGGATAAAGATGTTTTATTTCCGTAGAAAACCTTGCTGCCTATAATTGGGCATATAATTAGGAAATTGAATTTATTTCAAAAAAGATTGATACAGTTTATTTAAATGTTGTAGTTATTTCTCTAATCTTTGTACCAAACATGCACCATCGGTTACTTAGCTGTTAGGAAAGAAAAAAGCTGAAGAAAGCTGCTAAAAAATCCATGGATATCTCGAGGTATTTTGAAATATATTCGTATAAAACTTACAATGTATTTAAAATCTATGAAATCAAATCGTCGTCAGGCTCTTGTTGAAAATTACAAAACGTACAGAAAAGTACAGAAACATACATAAAATACAAAATGTGTGCATTACTAACAAACCTACAATTAATGCAGGTATGAATGGTAAATTGAAAATTGCTGGACATGATATTTAAGAGGTTGATGTTGCCACTTTTGTTGTAGTTAACATTTATGTTTTGGAATAGATTCAAGATTCAAGACTTATTCATTCCATTCAATAAACAAAAACGCATGTAAATACAAAATATTACAGGTGTAGGACAGAAATACGAATTATACAAACATGAGAAATTCACTGAATAATACATACAAAGGAAAAGAAATCAAATGGAATTTGGGTAACTGCAAACGAGGCTGTGCCAAAGGTTTGAATCAAAATATTTTTGCAATGGGTAACTATGTACATAAATAATATGTACTGGACAATAACAAAACAATACAAAGGGAAACCAATATATACATATTTATATATATATATATATATATATATAT
>BEXV01000060.1:240940-254585 GCA_003118195.1 Hemicentrotus pulcherrimus | reverse complement strand
CCCCCCCCCCCCCCCCTCCCCTTCCCCTATTTCGTTCCTGTCTCCAGCCCTTTGCCCTTCAACTTCGCCTCCACCAGGAAGTTTCTAAGGGGATTAAAACTTGAGTGACCCAAGCATTGGGATTACTAGGTATGAATCATTTCGACACGAGGGAAACGTACGTGTACAAACTAGCTAAACCAGAGCAGGAGATGAACTTAAAATGCGATGATTAAGATATCACAGTTTCATTCACACTGCTTTAAGCGCTTATAAGGATCATCTACGCAAATGTTTAATCACTTAATCAGAAACTCCTTTGGCATATATTAACATGTTAAAGACGATACGAATTTAATAAAGGCTGCATTAGTATTCATAACATCCCATCTTTTGAGAGATTCATTTATTCAAAATTCTGTCAACAAAATGATAATGGTAAAAATAGTTTTCTAAGCAGCTCACGTTCCCTATTGGTGGCTGAACAATACAACGCTTGGTGGATTCTGCTTCACAATGAAAGGAAGAGCCGACATCGAAGTATGTTTTTGACGAGTCTTAAATGTAGGATGCAGTTCGAGCAAATTTGATCACATTCTCTCCGTCATGTTAAGTAAAGTAATGTGTTTACAATGAAAGAAATATAAATTGACAGGATGACCCGTGAGAGTAAAAAAAACTCAGATGGCGTCCAAAAATTATGGCGACATTTTATCATCAAACAAATTATTTCGTTTGACGTGTCGCCTCTTGGTTATTTTATCCTCTAATGTTGTTTTGGAAACATTCCCAATATGATTGTGAAAGATGTAGATCAATGTGATTGTTTTCAATCAGACATATGGATGTGAATGTTGTAATGTTAGAACTTCGTGAATTTTCTCTTGATGTTAAAGGGATGTGGTCGGCAGTATCCATGTGCAGCACGTCACTATTCGCTGCCTCCAGACTTAGTAGAATAATAGTTGTACAGGTGTCACAGCGAATTGGATGTCCCACCAAGAAATAACCTGTAGTTTCTCGGAGAGTCTTTTTCCTTATGGGTAGATTAATATTAATAATAATAATTTATATTTCTATAGCGCATTATACAAGGTTTGTCTATATGCGCTTTACATTATATAATGTAAAAGCTTAATAAGTTATCTACTATTGAACTATCCTCAAACAAAATTTCAGACAAGATCTAAACTAAAATAGTACAACAGTAACTAGATAGAACAACATTATAAGATTAGTGGAAAGTGCAAAGCAATACGTAAGACATGTCGGTCATTGAAGTGAAGTCCACTCCCGGTGAATGATAACATCCATTGTAATGTGAATACCCAGGTGGTGTCGAATTCGCCCGTGAGAAGCCAAGCTGGTGTGTCTTTAAGTACTGTCACCACACAGGGTGCAATAAACTTTTGGAGGTGCCACGAAGCATGTGGCATCACTCGTCTCGTTTAAACATGAGAACATGAACTTCTCTCATGAGAACAGGGTTGGCAGGTTGAACAAAGATCCGGGAGCAGTACCCCCTATCCCCAACCATTTGGACCCTTGTCAAGGCTCCCTGCGTGCCAGTCGACCCCCTCCCCACCCCCTATCATCTCTGGTTACATGGAGCAAATAATAAATCAAAGTTCGTACTTATTTACAAGAACAATAATAAAATAAAATAATGACGTTTGCTGTATGTGGTTACATGTCATGCTGGGTAAACTATATTCAAATATCAGCTTTAAATTTCCTACATATAAAGGAATTAATATCTAAAGAACGATCAATCAAACACAAATTAGTAACTCTGTGACGTATCTTGCAAGGCCGTCTCCAATTTGCTATGTACATACAATTTCAAAAACTTTTCTTAGACATTGATGATGGAATGTATATCATTATCCATACATGAATTGTATAGAAACATGTTTGCTATAATTATATTTAGGTTCCATGTATGGTTGAATATTTTATTGAGGTTTAAATAGAACAAGAAAAGAAAATTATTACAGGGCAAATGAGAGGGGACCTCGCAGGATACATCACAGAGTTGGCAGATTTTGTTTGATTGATCACAACTTCAAAAATGAATAACTTTCTTATTTTTTAATCGAAATTTGCTTAAACTTTCAATGACCTGTTCCTTTCATTTTCTGCTTCTAGTAAATTTATATCAGGGTGGACTTTCCCTTTATGACGTCACAAGTTAGCTTACACGGGGACCTCGATATGAATTCCATTTCTTTTCATGCTCTTTAATATTTTGACCATATGAAGGCTATATTCATGTTGGCTAACGGTAAAAATACAGTATTACATTTTCTTTGTGTATGTGTTTGTGTCTATGTGTGTGATTGGTCCGCTTTAAATTAAAATGCAGCCTGATTGTGGTTTTACGCCTGTGAAAAATTACTTTCCCATCTGCAGATCTCTGAGTAAATTTAGTATTACATGGAAGAAATTGATGATGATATGACTTTCCTTTTAACAATCTGACAGACAACCTCCCCCTCTTCATTTTTAAATCGTTGAAACATTTAATCGAATAGCGCCATCTCATGGCATGATCGAACGATTAGAATGCTTGGTGGCTAGTGGCATGCCTTGTGCAATTTAACAAAGCGCGGGAGGGAGAGAGGGGGAGAGGGAAGAGAGAGAGAGAGAGAGATAAAGAGAGAGAGAGAGAGAGACGAGAGGGAAGAGAGAGAGAGAGAGGGGGATGGAGAGAGAGAGAGACAGAGACAGAGAGAGACAGAGAGAGAAATGGGAGGGAGAGAGAGAGAGAGAGTGTGGAGCAGGGAGAGAGAGGGGGAAGGGGAGGGAGAGAGAGAGAGAGGCCGAGAAAAGGGGCGAGAGAGAGAGAGAGATGAGAGATGAGAGAGGGAGGTAGCGAGAGAGAGAAAAAGGATGAGAGAGAGAGAGAGAGAGTGATAATTATATGTAGAGAGAGATATACAATGTACAGACGGAGAGAGAGAGAAAAGAAAGAGAGAGAAATTAAGAGAGAGATGGGGAAGGGAAGAGAAAGAAAGAGGCACAGATGCGAGAAGGAGGGAGAGAGATAATTAAATGTAGATAGAGATGTAATATATAGACAAAGAGAGGGAGAGAGAGAGAGAGAGAAAGTGTGAGAGACCTGCTGTTTGTACTCGTACTCTTCTTAGACCTTTTTGTTTTCACTTTCCCCCGAAACATTCTCTTTTTCGTTTGAAAAAATATTATTACCACGATCGCAAAAACTCTCGAGAAATTAACAATTGAAACTCCAATATCCTAATCATGCGTCATTTTTGAATTTGTGCGAATATGATAATGTCACCTTACTCTGAACATGCTTTCTACATGCAATACCGTAGGATACTGAAATTGTTTTAATTTGATTTCTTAGAAGTTTTGGCGACAATGTTAAGAAGGATTATAAATTACAGGTCCGACCGGCTTTGGGGCTACTTGAGCGGTTTCCCCCTCCAATTTGTAGTGAAAAGCGGTTGTGATTTAGCAAATCATTATCCAAATCGGACATAAAATTTACCTATATACGGTTGAAGAACTCATTACATCTTCACGCTGGGTAACTTTTACCAAATATTTTAGTGTTCTCGCGCTTTATCATATGCCATTCACTCTTTGTTTTTGCTCATCCTACATGTGTGATTCTCCTCAACTTCAATATCATAATGATCATTAATGTGTAATTTGTAACTGTAAATAAGGCTAAGGAGGGTGATAATTTTCTTTTCAATATATTTTATTTTCATTCAAATCACGTATCACTCTCAATTAGTAGCTGTACATAATATAGTATTCCTATCTCTACATCACTTTACAAAATTAAAATGAAACAAATATAAGTTTATATACACAATACTGAATAATTTTCATATCAACTATGCATTCTCAAAAATCTTAAATTTTCTTAATACATCATTCGTAATAATTCAGTACACTGTCAAATGACCCCCTGAATTACGGGATAGTTGAGTTCTGTTGCAGAGGGCGCTATACAAACAAAAATTATGAGATAATGAAAAACTGAGTGTCAAATTTGAAAGAACATACAATTTAAATTACAAAATCATCTTCGTTTAATCAAAATCGGCTCACAGTTGGCTGACATACACAAACATTCGATAGTTTGAACAAGCCGTTGAAAAAAAAAACGAGATAGCGCCTGTACGTTTTTATCCAGCCATAGCCAGTTTCACACATTTTGAAGTCTAAAATTACCTTCATAGCAATTTTAGGTCCTAAAAGAGCACTAGAAATGTCATAGATTAGAATAAGAGCAATAACCGTGCACTTTGAAGGCATTCGGGTCTGAAACAAGAACTCAACTATCCCTTTAACACAAACTGGTAATTATTATTTCGTGAGAGTTTGTATACACCACAGACGCATACATGCACGTAATGATCACAAAGCTTCTGAATACATGTCCAGCAGAATTCTCATTTTTCATATGATCAAATTGTAATTACACATTATTATATCACATTAGACTGCTAGTCTGCTACACTGACAATTTTCAGAGATAGATCCAGGATTATAAGAAGGGCCCGGGGAGGGGGCCTGTGGTAATCGTTTTACACCCCCAATATAACTTATTATTTTAAAAAGTTGTAGTAGAACTCCGAGACTTGCTCAGATTGGAGGGATGGTGACAAAACAAATTTCTTTCAAAATAATTATTTAATAACCTGATAAACGTGAACATCGGCCACTTCGTACCCTCCTCTCCCCCTCCCTCTTCCTCCTCTGGATTGACATAATGTGGAATTATCAACAGATTCTAGAATATTTACATCACTTGTTCAGAGCCAGACAAAAATTATAATCAAACTTATCAAACATTTCCTGAGAATATATATACACATATAAACAATCTATAATTTGTCTCGATGTACTGATAATCATACATTAATGAAAGATGAATACCATATTACCACCATAATCATAATGTGTTGCATTTCTCCAAAATGTATGAAACTCGAGACCTGTCTTGATTCACGGAAAGAATGGGTTTCGAGATTGCGGAGCTCATTCATTACACGGTTATTATGGAAGAAAACAAGTTTAGTCGAACTGGTAAGCTGTTAATCTCATGCTCCTATCAAATTTACTTCGAAAGGAAGCAATCACACGCCTTTTCCATTTTGTTTGACAATCATAAACTATTTCACATTTACTGAGAAAAGGACGCAATTGTGGTTGATTGTCATTTAACAATACCCTACCTCCTCTTTTACCCTCACTACGTGTTTCAGTTTTATGCAAATTGTTTCATCTTTCGTCATTAGCAATACACAAAAAGGATATGATACAAGGGCGCCATCAATAGGACTTTAGCGAATGTTTTTGACGTTTTGTCGGCGCATCTCATTAGAGAGCGTTTTACTCAGCCCAAATCTTTGTCGTAAACTTGGGCTGCACTCTTCTCAAATCATTCGAACAAACCTGGGAACGTTAAACTCCTCAATTTCTAAGTTATGAATATTTTACAGTGACTATGTTCATCTTCAATATATTCAAATTGGAAAAAAAATTACAGGTGACATGTATGTAACTTTACAATTTGCTTTTTACATTTTACAAAGGATTTATTATCATTTATACTGTCCGACATCGTTCTGATTCCTCTTTATTCGTTGGACGTTTTTTATTATACTCCTGTGTCCTCAAATAATGTGACATTATGCATTCACTTCTCTGCGTTACTCTACCTCTCCCTCTCTCTGTCTCTCATCCTCCCTCCCCTCTGTCTCTTTGTTCAAAGAAAATATTTGAAATATATTTGCATTACCGTGATCTCCCAATTTGCGAAGAAACCTTTTCCACAAGATCTACATCATTAGAGTAGATTCAAATGAAGGAGACCCGAGTTCAATTGTTAGGCAAAACATAACACACACTTTCAGAATAATTTCAAAATATGTACATTATAAGACACAATTATGCAGCATGATCGTCATTTAATGTATAGTCCTTTGCTAAGTTGGTTCCCGTCATAGAGATATATACTACTAATCTCTATGGTTCCCGTGGATTGACGGGATAGCGACGTTTTATGTAGTCACATGTTCGTAAGTCCTCACTGCGAAAGAGCCGGACAAGGATATCAACTTGATTGTTCTCCCAGAAGTAAGTTTACCTCACAGAGACAAATTCCTCTTGTAATTTCTTCGATAAAAATTATAAAATCCTCCGATTCATTAAGAATGGGTGGCATTGGTTAAAACATCAAAGTCTGATTTGTACAAGGACTGGTCAACAGTAGGTACTCCTCGATGAGTAGGAACTCCTCGATGAGTAGGACGCCATCTTGTGGCTATTCTCGGGTAAGTCAGTCTACATCGGCATTAGAGGTGTATGCTCGCCTGCGTAAATTGTGAACAGCCATTTTCGGAGAATTCGGTTAAGTTCCGATGATCTGTAGGAAATAAAGAAAACAACAAAATAAGATAAAACATCACGATACATATTGCTTGCTTTATCTTCAAAACTAATTTACAATTATTTCTCTCAAATTGTGTTGTCATTCATATTTTTAAAAATATAAAAAATCAATCGTACATTAATTTTGGTCATAAAAGTGCGCAAAATATATCCTCATTCTAGCTATACTGATTCCTATTTCATATTTGCTCTACAAGTTTTTTTTTGCGAAGCCAAAATGAAAATGTCGCAAAACCCATCAGATTTAAATAGTATTACCACCGTTTTCTTTTATAATTGAATTGATAGAATGATTTTTTTAAATTTTTTTTATTTTATTGTTTATTTATTTTTGAATTTCTTCATACCTTTCTCTGTCCGTCTTGATCTCGCAACCTGAAACATGGCTGTGTTCTACGTCCGGAATCTGCAGCAGTGAAAAAAGAAAAAAAATATCGTTAAATAGTTTGCTTACGCCCAACTAGAGTTTCATGTACAGTACCTTCTTTTGTTTAACTAAATATCCAGTTGGGATAACGACTTCCCAATTTATTATTCCTGGACAACTGTACAAGTGAGACAATGAAAACTACCCCATGGATAACTTCTCCTGTATATATATAAAATACTAGATGAACAAGCGATGACCATCTTGTCCATACTACATTAAACTGCATGGGGTAGTCCAAGGAGCTTGGTGTCTAGGTGGGGGGTAGGGGGTAAAATCCGTTGTATTTGCCTCCCCTTCCATTGGATATATAAGTTGATTTGGGTTAAGGAGTACATGAATTAAAGATTAACCCGTTTTGTTTAACTGGCCAATATGCAAACTTTAGGAATACAATGGTGATTGGTCCCATTATACACACATCATGTACATTTAATGGAGCACATATCGTTCGCTTGTTGTTCAATATACACACCAATTCCAAATTCAAAACCTTGTTTAAGCGAAATAGCAGCGCAACGTTTCCTTTTCAACTCACCCATTTCTTAAGTTCACTGACGTCTGGAACATCCTTTGGTGACCCTTGACCTGATGTCACTACAAGGGCGGGGATGAGGAGCTGATAAATGAAAACGAGAGATGCAAACATAAAGTTTGGTTAGTATAATGTTACTTTACTTTAATTTCATTTAAAATACGATTAGAATATTAAAGATGAATAACTGTTGAAAAACATAATTCTATTTATTTTAATGAAATGAAAACAATCACCAAAGGTATGTTTGTCATGTAATGAAAAGATTTCCATGGTTGTAAATATCAGTTCCACGTACATTACCATATAAAACACAATTCTATAATGGAAGAAAATAATATCTACTTGATTGTTTTTTATTTTATTCAAAGTGTGAAGGTATGAACATTGAAATCAGAAGCCACGATTGACACGAGAAACATTTTCCAGAGTAGTCTCACATAAACATTATTACACAAATCTAATAATATTAATAATATCTGTAAAGTGCTTAGAGACGGTATATCGTATTGAGCGCTATATAAATCCAGATTTATCCTTTAATTTGTGCCCGATGATCTTGTACCTGGTGCGAGTAAGAAGAATGTAAGTAAAAGTGCACGCCAGCAGACCACCCAGGCGGCTCGTGAAACATAAATTACCAATTTCCAAAAGGAAATTATTAGATGAAATCTTTTCAGTCTCTGGAGTATCATTACACTTAATATTAAAGATAATCCTGCTTGTTCAGGCTTTCCAGTTTATTTCATTATTTGTGTGCACGCAAGTACTTTTTTCTTAATCCTAGGAGTATTTGACAAGTAATATTACTTTAACAGAATTTGTATACAGTTCATTGAATTAGTTACTAGTTCTAAAATGAGACTACATGTACAACAACCGCTTAAGACCAAATGATTTGATCTTATTTTCCTAATTGGATTAAAAAAACAAAATAATAAGAATGAATAAACAAATAAATAAGTGAAACATAAACGGATGGATAATTGATGAGCTAAATTAATCTGTATACAGAAATAAATGAATTTTTTAAAAAAATGAATAAATTTATACATAAATAAACGAAAAAAAAATATAAATCATATAATTCAAACAAATTGAGTCGACACCATAGTAAAAAAAAATCGTAACATATCTCAAAGTAATACGTTTTATTGTTTCAACACCAAAACAGACTAAAACAAAACAAAGCTCACATCGTTATTTTTTTTCCAAGGGCTTCAAGTGTTCTAACCTAAGAGGAAACCTTATTCACTACCCCTGGATGAGTTTGTGGTTGTTGCTAGGCAACAGTCTATTCAATTATTTGTTTCGCTTGACGACTGCGGTCGCGATGGTAACCAATATTGTACCTTATTTGTTTTGTGAAGGAAGATGGGAGGGGTAACATCCTGCCCCCCTCCCCAGCCTAAACCACAACGATGCCTGGTGTTCAGATGTGAATCTCTCATATCATACTCGCCGTGCTTGATTAATTCTGCGGCTTTGGAGGAGGGGGTGATGTCGCGCTCCTCCCCCACCCGTGTCTCTCTACCTCCATGCATTTATACCCTGAGTTGCTTTCATATACAAGTAAGTTATGATTCTTCAGGACAGGTTTATAAATCGGATATTAATCTCACTTAAGATCTTACCATTCTCCCGTTAAGTCGCCGGTTCCATTCCCAATTGGCCGCGTTGTTCCTAAACCAGTTAGCTCCTCTAGTGGTCACAAAAAAAGGGAAATTACATCGATTAACAAGTGATTCGAAACTAAAGGTGATAATACTTTCATCTTATTCTATCATGACCTTTTGAAACCAGTTTTGAGTGGATCGATAAGATTTCGTTTTAGTCAGGTAAATAAAATCAAGATTTCTGTACACATCACTGGATGTGGTAAGAGCGAATTAAGAACTGTCACAGTGTTCAGCTCATTTGACATCAAAGTTATACTTCATTATTTGGTATTATTATAGATTTCTGTTCGACATGGATACCACAATAATTTGAGTGAGACATCGTAAAAACTAGCTCATTAAAGGCAAACAGGGTGGTTATGAAACAGTCATGGACATATCCCTCACACAGATACACACCATTCTATTTAATGTCAATGTTTTGTTTTAGCGATTTTATCCAGTAAAAGCGATAAGTTGTTACAAAAAAAAAGATAAATTCGCATATTAATCTGGCTAATCCGTATCAGTGAGGAGAAACATGTCAATCGTTGCTTTGTCGGGCAAGCACCCAACAATACCCTTTCTAACCAACTTGGCCAATTTTTCTAGATATAGGTCGGAGTTTAAACATTAATAAATCATGCCGCGATACTGCCATCACTCTGTAGATTCCGTTGTGGTCACAAAATTGAACTGTACATCAACCCTTATTCTCTGCTTCCTATCATTTAAGAGGCATATTGCAATGGATCGTGGTTCGAGTCCCACCAAGGCTTTTAAGGGATCCGGTAACCTTGTCTTAGATCCTTTAAAAAATCCTTGATTTAAAACATGCTGCAATGATAAGTATACACCTTTAGGTCAGTCAGGAACCCCATGACTTTTACAAGCCGATCGCCCGTCTGATTATCAAGATATTTATGAATGAAAATCGAAATCAAATTTTGCGTTTGCCAAACGGTTTTTATAACACTACAGTCTATTGGGGGAAATGAGTATGATAAAACCGGTCACTCAAAAGTTTTTACTTTTTTGAAGCACTTCTTGTTCATTTTGAAGCGCTTTTTTTTAAACAGATCACAGACACTGGTAACACGTAGGGCCGTGCATCTCAAATTTAACATTGTTAAGCGATCCTTTTAATTTCAATTGCCAAGACATTAATCTACATTTGCCACACCCGACCCAGGTGAGGTAATGGGCACTTCGCAAGAATCAATTCCTTGTATAATGCTTGAGCGCCATAATGGCAGCCATGCTAAGACCGGGGTAATTACTGTGAAGCGCCCGGAACGTCAAGTCTGATAGACATGAGCGCTAGAGAAGAACCCACTACCAGTATAGAAAGAAGCGTGTGATTCAACATACCGTGGTTTTGATTTTGATTTGGTGCTTCGATGATGACCGCCGAGTTGCTTCTTCTCTCGTTTATCTGCTTCGATACAAAGGCAGTTCATAGATGCCTTCGTCGACACCTCAAAGTCTTCTAAGAATAAATTAAACAAAGAACATGACATGTAATTATTGATGGATGCAAGTATTTACATTAAAACTAAAAATTTGTTCACGGTGTATTTTGTATTTGTTTGTATTCACTATTGTACAATGGAAGAGGTAGCACTAAGAAAGAGATTTTGTGACATCTTTCAACTTCTTTAATTCATACTTATACTTCATTACTAGCTTGGAGTTTCATACATTTCAAATCGCGGCTGGCACAATTCAATGTTGGTTTCTGTTATGTTTTATAGAATCTAAAGCCAATGATACATTACATTATGCTGTAAGAATATGTTTAATGTCTTCTGTCCATTTTGCTTGCTAACACTTATAACTCGCAACCAGATACTATGGTCGGATACTCTCATATGCTTTTCTGTTTGTTTTAAGGATAATTTTTAAAGGTCTACATACCTTTCACGTCAATGCCTTGAAGACAACGATCATCTTTGGTAGGATTCTAAAAAGAAAAGAAATACAAAGGGAAAAACGACAATAAAATAACATTTCATCGTGCTATAAGATGCAATTCCGAATATTCTCGTCATATCGCCTAGTGTGACTTAGGCTTTAAAGACCCTATCCGATGAAAATGCACGTTTATATCGAGGGGAAAATGAATGAATGAAAATACAAATATTAATGATTTTTGTTTTTCCTTTCAGTATTGCACAAAAGCAAATTAAAACCCCATTTCCCGCAGCCTTCAAAATTATAGTTCAACAGGGGTCAAATTTGACATATGTAACATCGGACCCGATCGGTTCGCCTTTTATAGCTGAGGCGATGAGCCGAGCTTAAAATCATTGCGAATATGCGTACTCCACATAATATGATGTGATCAAGTCGATTGCTAGTTTAAGGTCTTTACGTTCAGATTTTCAAAGCTTTAGATTTCGAGTTAGTAGTATTACCTTTACATTTTCATGAAGGAGAACAAGTAGGAAACGAGGCTTACCGTATCACTCGAATGACATGTTGCTATTCTGTAGAATTGCTCCATCTCTATGTCAGGGTTGTTGTTCTTGTTTCTAACCTGTTGTATATAACAAACATTATGACAAATATGTTATACATTAGAGCAGAATTTTATAGAATACGATTTCACATCCTCTTCAAGTGTAACATTTCACTGCAAATTCATTGTCCAAATGTTATGACATGATAATAAATGTTTTGTTTTTTTTATCCAACAAGCACTTCAATTATTTTCACATTAAACTTAAATACCAAAAGCGATCTTAATACCAATCATCAATTCAAACAGATATTCAATTGAAGAAGAAAAAAGAGAATGGAGATTAGAATAAACCAAGCCGAAAGATGAAATCAGATATAGAAAGAAAATATCCTGCATCCCTGTCTCTCTCTTTCTCTTTTTTTTTTTCTCTCTCTCTCTCTCTTTCTCTCTATCTATATACCTCTGACTCTTTGTCTATGTTTATATACGCAATTTTTATTTCAATTGTATAATCATTTAGGTGATTTCGATGCTTACGGATTGACGAAATCTGATGTAGTCGCGAAGAGACCCAATTCTCTTTATCTGGTCTCCGTACAATGTATCGGGAATGACGACAGAGGGCGACGTGTTGATTCCAGCAACAGCTCTATCATAACAGAAAGTGGGATTATAAAGCATATTAAACAATTATAATGTATGACATCGTGGGTTTTTTTAGCGCTTAATACGTCAACGATGTATCTAAGCGCTTAACAGATATAATATCACTACCCCGGTCATCGGATTCAGGCTTGGTCGCACCCATATACACTCTCCAATCCCTTTGGAGCATTTCAGTCTGGCGCCACTTTTAGTACAAATTCTGTAAGCATTTATAGGACGTGGAACGACCCCGCATTTCTTTCAGCTTTTCGTTTGTATCCTAATCAGAATAAACCGATTTGAATTTCAAAGATGTTTTTTTTTAACCACAATGTTCTATTTTGCAAAAAAATGCTCATTAATCAGTAATTAATAAACGAAAAAACCACGATTATTATGGGGTACCTTTTTTTAACTAAGACCAATAAGACATTCTCAAACGAGAATTACGAGTTGCGTCTCTTTGTACGATGATGATTAAGAAAAAGAAAAGTAGCTTGTCGTAAGTAATCATATAAATTGAAAGAGACTTTGATTACTTCTTTGCCATGGTCAAACGACAATTAATTAAGCTTTAGAAGGTAACAGGACGTAAAGGATTAAAGATAATCACAAACATGTAAAGAAACTACAAAAAAAATGGACAGAGGTTGTTTGAATTTCTCAAGAGGCTTGCATGATATGCATACTCACCGAACTCTGTCTGTATTATGGTTAGCGAATGTCCAAGCAAAGGCTGACCCCATACCTTGACCAATAAGAGTGACCTGGGCGATTCCCTTGGGGGTAGAAGATAGGATTAAAAGAAGATTAATCAGACGAACTTAATCTTCTTTCTCTCTTGTTCGTAATATGGGCTTATATTTCGCCCCCAAAATGACCAAATTGAAAAGAGAAGGGATCGTCTGTCTACGATTTTTATCCGTTTACATTATCTCAAGATTTGGATTCATATTCGCCCTCAAATTGAACAAAATGAAGAAAACAGGGAATGTCATCTGTCTTTGATTTTGATCATTGAATGTCTGAGAAGAGAAAATGATAGCTTTGATAATATTTGTGTCTGTCTGGCATGATAACATGAGCGGGACACTAAACAGAAAAGATTGGATTAGGGATTTTAATATGGTTTAGTACTCATAAGGTTGTCTCGTAACTAAGGACATGGTAATTAATTCAATGATAAACTTAGCCAGAAAATACATGGTATGCAGTGAGAAAAATGTGAAGGGAAAAATACTATCATGGCGATTTTTTAAATATTTTTAAATTTTTGTTTAAAGGTAATTTTTATGAAATCTTATTTCTTACCAGCGCATCTAAGAACTCAGACATATCCTGTAATAGAAAATAAAAAAAGAATGACATGAACCAATGACCACGGATGACATAATAACACCTTATAATGTCATTAATATTCATGCTATTTATCTCAATAAAGTTTAATGTTTATATGGAGGGCATGCTCTTCTTGTATTATTTTACTCTCTCTCTCTCTC
>BEXV01000060.1:183072-196762 GCA_003118195.1 Hemicentrotus pulcherrimus | reverse complement strand
GTGAGGGCAAGGGACAGAGATAATTATACAGATAAAGGCAGCTCGAGAAAAATGAGAGAGAGGGAGGAATAGTGAGGGGAAAAAAGAGAGAGAGAGAGAGAGACGAAGAGAGAGAGAGAGAGAGAGAGAGAGAGAGGGTAGACTGTCCAGCAGTGTTCCTTGATCTGACGTCCGTTTGATAGGGATCTAGGAGGACCTGGACTTAATCCTAGGGTTTCCTGAACGCCATTGGACGGGGGTTCAGACTCTCATCTTGGCCCCCAAAACAGTAGGGTCATGCCTAATTTAATTGGCCTTGAAGCATGGGCCACTTGCGGTCAAGTGTACAATAACCATGGATGCATCAACGATGTCCATCAGCCAATCTTTGACGATAGCCAAAATGATGCATTTTCAAATCTTTGAAAGTACAGTCAAACCTGTCAATAGCTACCGCCCAATGAAAGCACAAAAAGTGGTCTTTGAAGACAGATGGTGCTTGTAGACATGTTCCTTTAGTACTGCATGTTTCGGTGAGAAACCATTTTCAGGGGGGATGTGGTCTTTGTAGACAGGTGGTCACTAAAACAGGTTTGACTGTACATGTATTATCAGTCTCCTCCACGCATGAGTTTAACTGACATTTCGTTCTGCATCTAGCAAATTTCTACTCGCACTTCTAATAATAATAATAATATATAACATTTATTAGGCGCTTAATACAGGTGCTTCTAAGCGTACCGTTGTCTGACGTAAAAATTACCAACTAAAACTTGTAATAAACACAACAAATATAGATATGTTCTTTATTCAATAAATCAAGCATATATAATAACAAAAATAAAAATGAGATCAAACATAAGGTCAAACAAACATAAGGTCAAACATGAGATCAAACAAACAAAGAATAAGATGGTGTGCACTTCCTTTGACCGACTCACAACTGCATAATAGCATTCATGAATTAAAAAGATGCGTTTTCAGCAAGGACTTAAACTGGTCAAGAGAATGAGTGTCATGAATATGCGCTGGTAATTTATTCCAAAGGATAGGGGCATTTACTGAAAAAGCTCGATCGCCGTATTTTGTAACAGAACGAGGTCCAAGGGTTAACTGCAAGTTTGGTGATGATCGAAGAAGTCTTAAAGAACTAGAAGAACTTCTTGAGGAATTTGTTAGCAAGAATAATGACAATATTTTGAGGTCTCTAGCCAACAGTATTATTAATGCTCTTCTCGCGAGCCCAATCTACCCCAGCATCTCAAGGTGCCCATTAGACTTGGGTTGAGAGGTCTAAATAAATGTGGGCAAAACTTATCCAATGATAAGCACCGAGCGAGAATCGAATCAAGTACCTCTCTAATGAGAGTCAACAATAACCAAATGGCTCCCGATAGTTAACGAAACGGTTAATATAAGTAACAGGTGAAGAAGATGAGAAACACCCAGCAGCCATCCAAAAACTCAAGGTGATTAGGATAAAGATCCTAAAGACTTAATTTGGTCTAATTTAACCTGTTCCGGAGAGCTAGAGACGTTGAACTTGCGACTTGACCTTAATGATTTTCGTCAACCATGAGGTCACGGCTAATTCAGCTGGCTCTTAAGCACGTTTATTTTGTGGTAGGTTTTAAAATAACGTTTCTCTTCCTCAAAGGCACAGTTTGTAATATCTTGATGTAATAATATGTCTTCGGGAGAATAACTAACCATGCTATCTCTTTTCACGCATGGATTCCGTTGAGGTCAATTTCATCATTCACATATTATATTTGGTGTAGATGCTTAAAGGCCTGGGTTTAAAGAGAGAAACGACACATGCTGTTTATTACTAGATGTGGAAGGAAAACATTCATTCCTTAGTCATCCAAACGACAAACCAAATACCCTTGGCGACGATGAAGTGAGTTTATAAATTATGATTTGATTCAAACCGTCAAACCGTTCTTACATCAAGACCCGACCAATTTTTATTTTATCATCAGACACAGCGACGGTTCATAGTGATGATATGTCTCAATTTACACGCGAGTAGTGCAGCCACTTAGGCCCTTCTTTACAAAGCGATTTAGATGAGTATTTTGTAATAGCCTTACAAAATGATGAAATACTATTAATAAACCTTTTAAGGTTGATGTATACATTTTTACAAATATGATTTTTATGGATTGAAAAAAAAACATGCGACGTGAACAAATAAAATGGCATTAGACACAGAAGTAGAGGGTAGAAACTAAAAATAGAAAGACCTGTGTGTCAGGGAGGGAGAGAGAGAGAGAGAGAGAGAGAAAGAGAGAGAGATTAGGGGTGGTGGTACGACCCTGGATGAGATATTGTACTAAGCGTATGACATCATCTCGAAGACACTTTTTTTCCTATAAAACTAGTCTAAAGACACAGAATAAAATACTATCGAGACACGGAGTTTGTATATGATTTTGGTATGGCAAAATGTTGAAGTTCATTTTCTCTTTCAGTCGAACACATTTTGTCCTGAAAACATGGAAACGCAAAATTCAATTAAAATTCATTTGTTAGAATGAGATTGAAATTAGTATTTACATTTCTAAATGAAAAGGCGATACAAGCATGCATTATGTTTTCTCATGCGGAGAAAAGAAATTCAAACAGGCCAAATTAGACATTGTGCCTCAACTTGCGATTTCATGTCACCGGAGTGTTGGCTCAGTCAGTAGAGCGTCCTCCTCACAACCGGGAGCTCGTGGTTCGAACCCCGGCCGCGTCATACCAAAAGACGTTAAAAGATGGGAGTTGTTGCTACCTTGTTTGGCGTTCAACAGTAAGGGATAGAGCAACGTCGATCTGGCGCTGCTCAGTGGCTGCCGGGCTCACGATTAATTGGGCAAAAAGAATTTCCGTTTCGGTTTAATAAAATTTGGAGTGGACTATTAGGCTATTATTATTAATGTTGATGACGCAAATACAATGGTTAATGGGCGGCGATCAGGGGTATCGCTCAAGGAATGTAGGGGAAGTGAGGGGGCAGGTAGTATGACCAACCCCACCCTATTGAAAAATGATTGTGTGCATAGAACATAGAACAAGAATATAGAATATAGAACAAATAAATCTCAAGACCGCTGACACATTCGTTTCACGTTAATAAATTTGAATGTCCGAGATCTTGCATTCACCAACAGTTTCTTTGATATTATTTTGGAAAGATTTGGCTGACATGATGGCAATTTTAGTTCGAAATCCACTGATTTCTTTTCTTCTCTGAGGTACCTCACCAATTCCGCATTATAATATATTCCTTACAGAAATAAAGCTCAACTAATTACCAAAACTCAAATTGTATCTTTATAAGCACCGTATAATTATTATTATCATTATTAATCAGATACTATGAGTTAGCCCATAATGCTAATAGGACTTTGAATTAGGCTACATAGTTGGTCATAATTATGTCAGAGTTACGTCAACTTTATCCGAAAGATGTGCACAAAAACATTCTATAGTGATGTGTAGTACGGATCAATTATTAAATCTGGCAAATGACCACGATCAAAGGGGATCGATTGATTGGTGAAGGAATCGTCTGGAGTATAAGACGAGTGTTTTGGCAGGTTTTCAAGAGGAGCAAAAGCCTCTGGAAATGTGGGCAAGGATGTGCTATTAAAGTCATGACTGATGTAGTTATTATTTGGCTGCATGTGGACACCAGGAGAATCACACGGCATAGTGGCACAGTTTTGATAACGACTCCGAAACACTGGGTCGGCGAGGGACTGAGGAATATCCGTTTCACTATGGGGTTGTCGATGAGGATGATGATGAGGAGGGCGGTGTGTGCCATAGCCATCATCAAAATGAACTCCATTCATAGAACACAGATTTGAATTGATGGGAGCTACATGAGATACCTCCATACTTGAATTAGTCGGCAACATTTGACACTCTGCAAAAACCCGCTTATCTTCTCCGTCCATTTCTGTCCCTTCGCTTCCCTGATCGATGGCGTCTGGCCAATAGTCAATCATCTCATGAAAGTCCGTTGTCGGTAGAAGCCAATCAAGTGCTGCAGTGTCCGACGTCGAAGACGGTGTCGACAACGGTGGTGATAGCAACGACGGTGGCACTGACGTCGTGTCGCCGAAGCCATGGATGCTTCTTATTCCCGAAGAGTCAGACACCGAGGAGGTCCTTGGTTTCGGCTCTGCGAAAAATGACGACGGTAATTTCCGAGACCGAAGTGGCGCTTTGAGACGGTCCTGCCCCACTCGTTCTTCGGTCGTTGAAGATTTGTCCAACACTTTCGCATCAAAGAGTGCTGTCAGAGACCGACTTTGTGGACCAGACCTCAACGTTTGTCGTCGACCTGTTCTATTCCGAGTGACTTTGCTATTGAAATGTTGATATGGAACTAATCGGGATATGACAGGTCGCGTCTTCGTAGTCTTACCACTATCGACATCATCTACCGTATCATGCACGCTCACATCTTGCCCATCGTCATTCTTATGCTTCTCCCTCTTGTCATCCTTCTCTTCCCGGCGTCTGATATGTTTCTGAAGGTACTTTCGATGGTTGACTTTCCTCTTAGATCTGGTCGGCCTATCAAGAGCCATCTTGATATCGTTTGAAGCCAAATCTACAAATGCAAGAAGTCCCATCGTATCACCGGGGTGCGTTGGCAGTATCCCCGACATGGTCGTTCAAATCAAAATAGTTATTAAAACACTTGAAAAAATCATGTTCTTCCTTTGCACATCTGCTTTCACGTTCCTTCTTTCAAATATCTCTGTTGTAATTCAAACATCAGACAATTTCACATTCTCTTGATACTGATGTTCATTATCATTAGCCAAGAAAATAAGTACGTACTTGTAGATAAGGAACTAGTGGACCTCCGACGCCGAGTCCTATGCGGTGGATACCTTGGCAGAGGGATTCAAACTAAACTGATACATGTATGAATCCCTTCTGAAACCGCTTGAACGGATCTCTGTAAAACGTCATCACAACATTTTTTTCGTTTTGTGCAGTTGGATGGTCGGATCAGGCTGCCTTTTACTGAAACTGCCTTGATTTCCGCATGCAAGGTTGTCGGATCTTGATATTTTTAAATCAGCGCATCTAAATAAAATTTAGAGATGAAAAAATTGGTTAAAAGAGGAATGGCTTCTATCTGGTAAATCAAGATGAATATCTAATATATAAAATAAAAAATATATTTCCCACTAACATAGCACACCGAATAAAATAAAAATCATACTTTACAAAAATCAATACAGTAGTTACTGTTGAATCCATTTTGATTTCGGTGGTGATAGATTTCTTCATCTTTAATTAGCTTGTCAAAATTTGTAGGAAGTGTTTTTGCGTATACTGGTTAATATCATAAACTCTTTGAATTGTGATTTGTCAGATTAAACAACAAAATATATTTCACTTTTTTTTTTCGTAGCTTCCTTTGGTTAGATTTGTTACTACTTTTAAGTATACATAAATATCCATGTATGGCTCGATGTATTCCATAAAACCGTCTTAAGAAGAGCTGCGATTGATTCAAATCAAAAACAAGTTGCCATTGATATCAACTCTTAAGAAGACGGGTCTGTAAGAAGAAACTAAGATCGATCAAAGTGACAGATATTGAACAATCAGATTAACCGTGTAATCTTCCAGACGACATATGAAAATATAACTTAATGAAACGGCATACCTTACCTTGAAATCATGAGAGAATAACCCCTTAAAACACTGTAAGCAGAATAAGTCCAACTGTTGGTTGATAAAGCTTTTAATGATGCTACACGTGTGACATGATATCACCAAGGCTTTCACAACCAGAGAAGCTTGGTCGTTTCCATGGATTCGTCAGTTATTTTCATTGTTTGTTGTGTGACAGGATCGCCTTTTATGATTTTCTTTCAATTGCAGGAAAAGCAAATAATGTGCATTTATTCAAGGATGTTTAAGACGGAATTATTACGGACATCTAGTGCTAAGTGTCAATATTATACTTGGGAGATGTTTGAGAAAGAAGTCCGCATAGCTGGTAATTGCAATATAAGCCCTGTTTTTGTTACAGGGAACAACCTATTGGAAATTGATTTACAGTATTCTCTAGGGCAATATATAAATGAAATATTCGATCGGCACGCAATGTTTAATGTTAACTGTAAAGTAAACAAAAAAAGGAGGAAGAAACACACAAATTACCCCGAGATTGATATCTTGACTATGTTCATTGTGCACCACCGTTGGAGAAGAAATATAGGAAACAAAAGTAATTCGAAAATGATTGTCAAAATAAGTGACGAAAGTGCCGTCAATTGGCAATGGATTGAGGGAGGGAGGGAGAGAGAGAGAGAAAGAAAAAGAGAGAGAGAGAGAGAGAGAGAGAGAGAGAGAGAGAAACATACATTTTGCTGTATTCATGTATCACATACCAAATTTAGTCTGAATAGATAATTTTGTAATTATTGTACGGCATGAAAGTATTTGCTCCTGATTGCCTTACATGTGCCTAATATGAGGGTTAATTTTAGTTACACATTATGAATCATGATGACCTTATCTTTATATTTTGTTTTATGTATGCACCAGCCATTGTGGAGGGCCTCTCGACAGGATTTTTAAATTCTTTTAGGTGATCCCCAGGCATTGGCTGGTGTTGAATATCATTATTTTGATGTTATATCATTTTGTCAACCTTGTGACGGAGGACATACTGTGTATGATCGAATCTCTTTGTGTTTTGTATATTTTGTTATCATCTTGCCTGGAGATTTTTTATTTTTAATAAAAAAATAAATGAATGAAAGGGGGTAAGGGAGAGGGAGAGAGGGAAAGGGAGAGAGGGAAAGGGAGAGAGGGAAAGGGAGAGAGGGAGAGGAAGAGAGAGGACAACTGCACGTAAATGAAATGCTCACAAACCAAACAATACAATGAAACCTTGGAACAATGATAACTTTGAGATGCATTTACCGTTTATTATAAAAACTGTTTACTACAACATTATTTTCACTGCTTTAATCATATACATATCATGCAGGTTTGGCCAATTTGAAAAGCAAAACCACCGCTTTGAGCATGACCCATAAGATTAAGGTGAAATTAACACACTGAATAATAGCAACTACATTAGTACCTGTTCAATCATGATTTTCACATTGGAAAATAAAATATGAATATCAAACTTTGATTTGATCTTGGAATGTTGAGAAAATCTGGTTTTCTATTCCAAACCTCCTTATATGGCACACTTCCTCCAAGTACATGTATGATGTTCCTTGTTTGATGACTGATGACATAAATAGAGGAATGTCCGATTTAACATCAATGAATAATCCTGCTTGGTCTGAATTATCAAATATCCCACCCATGCTTGGGACGTAGTATCACATTTTAGTGAAAATACTGTTTTATGTACTCTACAGACTAAAACTACAATATATTTTCTTACAGTCTACAATAGTTTTCTTTTTATGAACCAGTGCAACCAAGATGGAGGAAAAAAAACTCTCTGATTCTAGATTTACTAAACAGAGTAGCAAAAATTCAGAATGACATTGACGCTTTTTGCTACAAATTTTTTTATAAAAATCACACAGATTTCACTGGCACCAACTACATTTCTTCAGAATATCTCTTTCCTTTTTTTTCTCTCAGTATGTTACAGCACAAACCCTGGACGGAATAGCCTCTATACCAAGAACTCTGCTGAAGGCACAACATAAGCAACATAACAACCATAATCATATTTTACACATATTCTGTATTTACAAACACTATCTATCTCAAGATAGCTTACACGGTTCAAATGCTGTTGTACGAGAAAGACCCATTTGAACACAAAAGAACTTGGGCAACGTATATTTTGATAATCATCTTGTATCAGACATTCGTGATAGAGAATACTAGTATGCTATGTTCAAAACATCATATGATGACAGAGGCATTTGAAGGCTCATACAAAAATATATCTTTACACATCTACTACGCCTTTTGAATGCCCTGTCGATCATCTTGTACAGCAATACGATAACCATTTGCCATACACAAGCTTGGTGAAGCTTGGTGAACTTCTTACAAAGATACCACATACTCAAGTGGAATGATGGTATACACTGTGTTAAAGATTACTGGCAGTGGGAATCTCCCCTGGATAATTTTCCACTCAGATTTGAGATGCCCCACCCCTTCCCCTCAAAAATAATTGGATTCAACAAAGTACCCAAGGAGCATATAATCATCCAGTTAATGAAAAATCCCTCCCTTTCTGATTCTGAATATGGATCTGTCTGCACCTATTTCCCAATGCATTGAAATGTCTATAAATATGCCTATTTACACCTTCAGGATTAGAACCCACCAAAAGGAACTACCTCAAACAGAAATGGAATACCTCTCATGAAAACTGTCATAGACGACTATCCATGTCTATAAAAAGGGGAGAGGAAGGGTCTGAAGTGTAGACAAAGTTAGCCCAGGGAGTTGGAATTACCCTGACTTAAATCAGTGATTCATGTCTAGTACGAAAATTGAACAAGTTTTTCACTGAAGCCAAGAACAAGAATTTGACAGAAAGTGTTTCATTTCACACCATTCCAGCTAGATTGGAAGAAATACAATCCTTACCCGCACTCTCGATAACAGGATATGATTACTTTTGGCAAGCTGGACCCCTCTAGTTAACAGGACTTTTCAGATCTTTTCACAATTGCAGATCTTTTCACACTTTCCAATCTACTATCCAATCTGGGGGAAGTAATTGGGACGATTTGACCACAACCATGTGGTGATTGCAAATCAAGTGTGCTAGGTTTGGTTCCCCTTTACTTAGCAAGGGTCTTTCTCAACCCAAATATAGCTCTGCGGTCAACTTCCTAACATACCTCGATTCCTCACTTCAACCCAGAACCCAATCCCATATCTAACTTAAAAATTAACCTTAAACCTAACCTGATACCAAATTTGAACTTAAATGATAACCCCACTTTCTTTTTTGACAAAAATGAAAGGATGCCTACAATGCAGCCAGGACAAATAAGAGATCACCCACTGCCACCCATATCTTACCAGCATTTATACCTTCATGAAGTCTGTGGTGCAATTTTCAACAAGTTTTGGCTGCATGTAGCTCATAATAAGGCTGTAAACGTTCTTATATTGTCACATGCACACCATAAGGGGGGGGGGGATATTGCATTCTGGGATTGAATGAATTTCTCTGGTACTCCAATAAAATTTAAACTGAATGTTAAAATTTCAAGAAGTGATATCTGTTTATCTGACAAAATTTAGGGAAATGTCTAGCAGAGTCAAATGTAGAGACATACATGACATAACATCAAAGTGCAGTATGATGGGAATACTTTGTGTCATACATGCATGTGTTAATATCTCCTACTTTTCAATCTACATTCTTATCATGTTTTCATCAGAGATTTCTTTTTTCCTGTAACTGGTCAAAATCAATGTACATTTGCATACTGCGTACTACATAACAAACAATAACCCAGGACATTTAAGCCATTGCCAACAATCTAATTATGGTATAACATGTGTTTTCCATGCACCAGAGCCTACATTATCTTTGGATAAGTACATGTACATGTATATGTATTCAACGGGTTAAACCGTTCCTTGAATTTCATTAACAGCATTCAACATTACATTAAATGGAATTCCATGGGTTATCACTTATGGCAAAATCTCCTTTATGACTTTTTCCCTGCCACAGCATGAGATATAATTGTATGTTCAATAGAACAATACTTTCCGTACTTACAACATTATGAATATTTCATACATTTTAAATTTCATCCCAAATATACATGTATTCACTAGAATGATAAACTTATGAACAGAAAACACAAGAGAATAAATGAGGGCCTTGAATGATATCTACTCAAACTAAATTTACAAATTAGAACAATAAAAATCTAAATATAGAATACAATATATGAGCAAACGCAACATCAACATATCACAGCAAATTTATACATACCTATAATATTTGATTTTTATACAAATTGAAATACACAAAAAATTTAATCATATCCTTTACTTCATCTCTGATAATTTCAAATGACATAAATTTGAATAACTGAATACAAAACCATTATAGATGATTTCATCAACTTAATGTACATGAGGGAATAAACCTGCTGCTCCAACAATTTTTTTTCTTCAAATAAAAATATTGCATTTTCAGCCAGCCCTAAAATTGCCTTGGTTCCGTCTCCATTTCTAAAACAAAATATTGCTCAAAATAAAAAAAAATGTATAGCTATGCTATAATGCATACTTGAAGGTGTTGATTTCAAACTTTAAAAAGTATATATGGAGTGAATTCCTTTGTAAAATAATAAAAACAAGAAAATGTAACTACCTCAGCAAGGAGCAAAGTTATCTATTCATCAAATCATCTTTTTGGTCATTGCAAATTTATGGTCCTACATACATGGAAAAAATCAATCCATTTGGTAAATTGTTAAGTTTCATAAATGTATTACTTCGTTGTCTTTATAATAGTATTACAACATGAAATAAAATTTTGGTACACAAATGCTGAAAGAAGAAAACTAGCACCCATGTTAATATTAATGAGCAATTTGAATGCTTATTAAAGATATGCTTCAGTTCTGATGACTTACATAACATTATGAAAATATAAAACTTTTTTTTTTGTTAAAAAGGAATGCTTGTAAATGATTTCATACACAAAGTTATAATACCGGTAAACGTTTTCCAAACATGCATGCACACTGAGTATATAAATCTTTTAAATTATTTTCTTTTTCTACAGAAATTTAAAGGGAACACAAGTTGATCCTTATCAAATGTGTTTCAATATCTCAATGCACCATATCATTAGAATCTCCATTATGAATCAATTTATCCATAGATATTGAAAGATCAAGGTGCTTTTATTGTGTAAATAATTTGGTATTTGCTCATCACAAACTCTCTACACATTCTAAACTTTTTTTTAGAAGATGATCTTGACAGGGAAAAACTATATAAAAATAAGCTATACATTTCCAAAGATAGATAGAAAAAGACTTGCACTTTGCTGGGTAAATGTATATAGAATATCTTGCACATAACGGCTAACAGCAGCCTAAAAGCAGTTTAAAGCAGCCTACTTAGACTAAAATAAACAAGAAATGTATTCATGCAAAATCATTAACAGATTCAGCCATTTACTTTAGTAGCATTACATCCAACAATAGAATAAAATGTAAACCATTGCAATGCCATTAATGCAGAAATATACTTTTAAACCATAATGCTATTTCAATTGCTTCACTGCATGCACATTGGACCATCATGCAATAGCATTTAAACATTTCTGAAAAACGAAAACAAATCCAAGGTGCCGTGTTTAAAACTTTCCAAGGTGAAATTGCAACACATTTTCATGAAACAGCATACATTGACAGTTTCATTATGTGAAAACATTAGAATGCAACAGTATAAGATACAAATAAATATATGCATACTTAATTTTGACTTCTTCTTTATATGGCTATTAGATTTCCTTTTTTTTCTTCATACAGTAATGATATTCAGAATAGGAAAATAGAACGAAGGAGAAGAGATCAAGACTTCTCAATTATTATCATTATTATTTTTTTTAATTATTAAAAAGCTTGTCAACAAAACCTTTAAATTTGCTTCATTTTCGCCTTATGTTTTTCCCCTAGCAGCATTTTGAGGCCAAAATTAATCTACAAGCTTTTAGGCTATAACACTACAAAAAGCTGCTTGGTGCATGCATCTTTTACTTTCTCATAATATTCTATAAAATAATCTCATTTAATTGACTTGCAAAGAAACATTTGCAAATGTGAGCAATGTGAGGGAAAAAGACAGTCAAATATTCTTCTCATTTTTTTTCTTTCTCTGAAATATGTGAAGAGAAACAACAAATCAACTTGAAGTAACTCACTCCATACTGGTAGTGGAATCTCTGTTTAAATAGGATATTAAGGTTTAAGTGTCTTGCTAACATAAGCTGCTTGTCTCGTATCAGTTATTGTTTGTTCACAATCGTGGTGCACATAGCTTTCCATAGCCATGGTTTCAAGTTTGAATAGTCTTACTTTTATGTATCTAGTTAAAAAAAAGTTTGGTCTTCATTCTAATATATGTCCATGTTTGAAGGACAAGGTACTACACCTATGTTTACTTTCTTCTCAAAGTCTACCTATGGCCGCTTCCCCATTTTCTAGGACTACCAGTATCCATTCTTATCCAATGGTTTTCATAATTGAACTGCAGTTGTATCTTTGTTACTTTACCCTATTTGCATATGATTATTCAATGATCATTTATCAAATCCTACTGTTAAGAAAGCAGGTACATGAATGTGCAGTGACCTACAACTCTAGTCCTATTCAAAGGACTTGGTAATTGAGAATACCACATCAACTTGGTTTTAAACCCAAGCCATCATGTGAACATGAACACTATTAAACCAAAGGGCTACCACAAGACTTCAAACAGTAACATGAGCTGTACATACATGTACTTCGGGAAAGGAATGATTTCTGATTGGATACCCATTTATTTTACAATTTCAAGACTTATTTTCACTCCCATTTAAAGAAAGTAAGTTGCTTTCACTGTTACGGCTGCAGAATAGACTAGAACATTTCAGATCTGCCAGTCAACTACACAAAAACAAATACTTGGATAATGTAATACTTCACATGTGAGTGTGTGTCTACTTTAAGTGGATTATTAAACAATGATAGACTCTAATACCTCGTATTGGGGACACCATGTCTGGATATTATTTGCTTAACAAATAATAGCTGCTTGCTTGAATTGTGCAGAAAGAAAAATTGAAGTATCCTTAAAATGCGTCCAGCGCTGTTTACTACGATTTTAGAAATATCTTTACAAAGGTGTAATTCTCCATCTACAAGTGCAAAATCTAACGCATTAAATCTAGGAATTTTTAATGTGAAGTATTTCTCTGTACACAATGAATAGTGAATTTATAGACAGCCAAATGACTCCAACTATCAACATTTTTCCCAAATTCTTGATAAATTTGAACAGAAAGACTGTAATAACAGCACCAAAATTACATTCTGACTATATTTGACTTTGTAATCTGAAAAAAAACACACAAAAATGAATCTTGAACATAAAAAAAAAATTGTTAAAATGAAAAGAAAACGATGTGTAGTTACAAAATATGGCCATATAGTAAGAAGGACACAGCACCCAATTGGAAAGAACTTTTCTACACTGTAAATAGACCATTTCCTTGAATAAAAACCATATACATGTACCATAAATGAAGAACAAAATTACTCATGACAATAGTCTCACTTAATCTGGCTTTATAAGGCTAATCAAAGGATCAGACTCAAAGATAATTAAAAATAACAATGGAGATTTGCTTTGCTGCCAAGAGGATTTCGAGAGGGTTCGGTTGCGCCAATGTCAATGCTGAAGCATACGCAGACTTCTCATGAGGGCAGAGAGGAGAGCGGCCATCGTCTGGGCTTTTCGGAGCAGCTGTTGCATCCTGGGATCACTCATAGGCTTCCCATGAGCCTCGCTGGCTGCCCCGAGGGTAGCTCCGAAATTCCTGGCCACGTCTTCAACCTGTAAACAATCATTATAGTCAAATGTCAAAAGAAATGGGATTGAATCTTTCACATTTATTACAAACTTGATTTTTTGTTTTCCATTTCAAAACTTTATTCTGGTACAC
>BEXV01000060.1:164963-179999 GCA_003118195.1 Hemicentrotus pulcherrimus | reverse complement strand
AAAGTTCTTCACTTCCGTAAGTTTTATCTCATTCTCAAAAATACATAATTTTAAATTTTCCTCTAAACATTAAAGCTTGGGAGATTTATGCACTCTTACACTTTTTTTCATTTCAACCCAATTCTATAGGGATAAAAACGTTTCTTCAAACTCAATTACATCACTTTTTCAACCAAAATAGTCGGATGGGAATAACAATAATTCATGATTCAATATTATTCCATCACAATTCAAATAAGGTGACGAAAATTCTGACATAGCAGTTCTAATGCAGTTCTACTTCAAGCTTCATTAGACCTGCTTTAATCCAAAACTGCAATCTCAGTGTTTACAACACCATGTTGCCATTCTCTATCACTCTCTTGGGTCTTTAGCTAGACTTTCTCAATGCCGTTTCACTTCATGACGTTAATGCACACTCTTTCAATTAAAGCAACTTGGCTGAGCTGAACAACTACATGTGGGTAAATAATTGCTTAATTTGCCAGTCGACCTCATTGCTTGTAAATTACCACTGGGGCACACCTCTCCAAATTAAGAGGTCAGAGGATTGACTAGTTCAATGTAAAATCTCTGATCTCACTTCTGCTGTGGCATGGTTCTGGTTAAACCTACATGTACAGGTACTTGTACATGCACTTTTATTCCGACCTCAGAATTCAAAATAACCAGAATACCGTTAGATCTCAGAGAGTCAAAAATTTCCTTCTCAAATTTGTATGTATCTACTCATCACATTCCTTAGTTTACAAATTAAACAGAATTATACAATTGTGAGTTAGAAGGGAAATTACCCACTTTGTAGTAAAAGTGGGTATGGAGCATCTTCAATGAGATTATATCATGAAAACCCCATTTTTAAAAATTACTTTGTTAAAATCTTGGACAGAATTTGCCATCTTTGGCACTGAAAAGGTTAAAAATTAAATTTGAAAGTCATGAGTCATTAAAAAGTCATGATAAACACTGAAAATCCTTTGGTTGAGTCCTGTCATAGCTATCCCTAATCCTGTTTTCATGAACTTTGAACTCAAGTATGCTCAAGCAAATCTTACCTTTCTGCCAAGATTCTTTGCTTGTGGGGTTGAGGACATCACATCCATGGATGCCTGTGTAGCTGAGCATAGCCTTGCCAGGGTGTGCATGCTGCTGTTAGTACAGTCTTTGAGCTGCTGTCCAGGCTGCCCTGCTGCACTCACCACCATCTTGGTGTTACTGGTGAACTCCCGCACCTCCGCCAACAAACTATCCTTGGTCTGTCGGAACTGCCGCGAGTTTGGCTGACTCTCTAAGGTGGAGATGCTATCCCTCATGTCATCTGCAAGTAGTTCAATGTCCTGGATGGCCCTACTGATAGCTGCTTCTCCATCATAGTCTCTGCTTTCTATATCCATTATAAGATTAGCATTGCTATTACCGTTGCAGTACTGATCATCAACTGGTGAACTGTCCCCTTCTGGTTTAGAGAAGTCTGGAGGATTAGTTGTAGGTAGTGGAGGTGGTGTTGGAGAAGAGACTTCAGTGTCTGTATCAAAGCTGCTATCAGGACTTGATACAGGCTCAGGGGATACTACAGGAGATGGAGGTATTGGTGAGATAGGTCCTGTTTGGACATACATTCTAGTTGAGAGTTTGCTAAGGCTTGCTGCCTTGAGGACTGGAGGATTAGAAGGTCTGGGAGGAGGCGGTCTCCTTGGGTGATAGAATGGAGGAGGGTAGCTCTCTGTCAGGCTTATCATGGATGACGGACGTTCCTTCAAGGTTCCACCCTGTCTGAGGTTCGGTGAACCCTTCGGTGTTTCCATATCAGACTCAGAAGTTGAATCCTCACTATTACTTCTCATCAAATTCATTGAGAAAGATCTTGCTCGTACTTCCAAGCTATAGTCTGGTTTTGTGTTGAACTCTGCCGACTCTGACCTCTGAAACATCCCCCTTCTACCTTTCTCTAATGTGTAGCTAAGATTTTCTGACACTTCTTTCGTTGCATTGCCTACATCCACTGGAGTGTCACATGTCGCTGATGGCCAAAGAGCTTTCAGTGGTTTCCTAGACTTTGACTTGGAGCGATTGCTGCCGTTTCCCTTAAAGGATCCTTGCTTGAATGGAAGTGCATCTTTAAACTGTCCCCAAGTTTTATTCTTGGGGGTAAGTAATCTTGACAGTGATCCTGTAAAAGACTGCTTCTTAGATAATGATGGAGAATTACTTGCAGATGGACATTTTTGGGAAAGTCTCGGAGAAGATTTCCCTGAACTAGTAGGTGACACACCTGAGGTTTTCTTTGGTTTAGGAAGGGGAGCCGGAGGAGCCTTTCGAAGCGGAGCCGGCTTTATACTGGAATCTTTTGTTGGAGAAGAGTCTGAAAAAGTATGACTGCGGGTCACAGGTTTACCTCTCTTCTGCTTTTCTTGTACATCGACTTCACCACTATAGGTGGCTACATCAGAATGAAGTCTTGTCAGCTCTGGCCTTTGAGAGGAATCAATATCATCATCTATGTCAGGTGGAGGAGCAAAGGACTTTGGTAGAGTTGCAAATCTTTCAGGGCTCCCCTTTTCATGAGATTTATACACATTGGTGTTTTCAAATCTGGAAGCTTTGGCTGCGATGCTTGGAGCTTTGTAGCGCTTCCGAGGAGGTGGCTGAGGAGGCTGGGGAGCTGGATACTTATTGCTTTTCCTCACGCCTGTGTCATCTGCGTACTCACCCAGCTTCAGTTGAAGATCCTTGGGTCTTGCCGGTTTGGGCGGTTTGGGAGGAACACTTGGTTTGCCTCCCATAATCTTTGGTCTGACTACAGGCTTCTCTACGTTACTGTCCTCCATCTTCTCTGTGGTACCTTCTTGGACCTTCTTGTCTTCAAGTCCATCTGTTGGGTGAGCACTGGAACTCATTACCAGGGCATCGAGGATTCCTGAGTAATTGTTGTCCATACCAGTCACAGACGATGTCTCAGATGGAGAGGTTACCGAAATCTGGTCTTGATCGGGCTGATGGAATCCACTGTCCACACTACCCTGTAGCTTGCTCTGTTGAATCCCACGAGGCTTTGCATACAAGTCATGAGGAGAATTCAAAGGCTTGTCATAACTTGGGGTGGATATATTTGATGAACTTGAAACATTTGGAGATATGCCACCTGAAATAATTGCATCTAATATATTTGCAACCTTCTCTTCTGGAGATCCATGGCCTCTCAACTGCCCATAACTATCATACTGAACCTTTAAAACTTCATCTCCATCACTTTCAGCATTATCTGGATTCAGTGAATTAGGCCTAGGTGTAAGTTCCTCTTCATTTTCTTCAGTCTCATTACAGCTCTCCATTTCACTGATTACATCATTGTTATTTTCCCATTCTAAGTGGTTACGAACATCTTTGGAAGGAGCGATGAACCCTTCTTCACTTAACTCACTCGGTTCTGTATGATGCATACTACCAATGGCATTTGACAAGGTGAGCTCTAGGAGTTCCCTGAGACCAGCCTCTTCCTCAAGATCTCCCATATCAGAATCAAGATCTTTGTCCTCTTCATCATCATCTCCACTATCTTCCTCTGCCGCATTCCAATCAAATGTTCCTTTACGATCTTGGGGATCAGGAAGTGAAGAGCTCAAGTTCATCTCATTGTTGGTTTTAATACTGGTAGAGGTATCCAATACTTCTGACATGTCGGGTTCTTCACCTGGTGAAGGCATTTTCAACAAATCCAGTGAAGTTGCTAGTTCTCTGACAGCTCTATCTTCCTCTTTATCAAGTTCACATGATTTCTTTTTCAGGAAGTCTATATTAGCATGAACGATCTCTTTCTTCTCATCTTCATCACCTTCACTCAGATTCATCTGTGGAAATGCACTTTCTATAGCACCCTCGTCAAACCCTTCTAGTGGTGGCGGAGGGAGGATGGCCTGGAGTAGTTCCTCATCAATTTCTCCACTGTCAAAGAGCGGAGGTGGCTGTACGGCCAAAGTAGCTATGAGGGCTTCAATGTCATCAACATAGCCACCTACCCCTGCACTGGTTTCTGGTGCTGCAAGAGAGGGGAGAACATCATCGATGTTCTGATGTTGTACCGAAGGAGCTCTGTCCTCTCCTATATGCATGTCGATTGCGCTCAGGTTTGGACTGCTACCGTGCAGAGTTGAAGTACTTTCAGTATCTGAGCTAGTTGCACAGCCAGCTGCACAACCGTAAGGCTCATGGATATCCTCATCTTTGAGAGAAGTAGTACTGCTCGATTCAGGTTCCACTAAATCTACTGAATCAGTGACATTAGATGCTGTATCAAATGATGCATAGTCTCTAGGGGATTGGTATACGCTGGTGTGCTCTGTGTTATTATTGTCAATTTCTGAAGAAATGGTCTCATTTCCAGAGTCTGACTCACATTCGTTGTCTGGACTCTTTGCAGCTGCTTGGAGCGATTCTGTAGGTTCTTCCAGACTGGCATTTAGAGCCACCAGGGCTGCTAGCTGCATGCCATGTGCCTCATCAGAAGTATCCATAGGTGATGTTAATGTAGGTTCTGGTGAGACCGTATCTATGACTGATACTGGTATGTCATCTACATCGTCTACTTCCTCTTCATGGTAATCTCCTTCTCTGTGGTTATCCATCTTATTTTCATCTTTATCAACATCATCATCATCATCATCATCATTGTCAAATCCTGGTAAATCAAGTTCTACATCACTTTCATTGCACAGGGCTAGCATTTCACTGTCGCCTTCTACTCCAGGAGAAACATAATCATCTGGATCTGAGCCTACATGGAACTCCACTTGATGCATTTCACAAACTCTGCCTGAAACCTCCTCATCATCCAGAAAGACATCATCATAAGCATCAACACTCTTTGTGGGTGAGAGATCCGAATCAAAATCAAAATCACCAATGTTTGTCAAATCAATAATGTCACTGTCATTTGACCGTCCCTCTGTGTTTTCAGAGGACACCTCACTGTCTTCGCTGTCCCGACGCCTCTCTAACCTAGGACTGATCTTCCTGTGCTGAATCAAAATGGAATCCCTTGCTCTTAATCTTGAGTTTGGCCTCTCCTCGCTTGCTTCATCCTTCACAGGACTTTCTTTAGCAGAATGGACTGAATTGCTTTCACTCTCCAAACTCGTATCCTGTGTGGGAGAAGTGCTGATAAATTTGACCTCGGTGGCTGTCACATTTTCAGAGTCGTTTGATGCCACTGTGTCCTTCACATTGAACTTCATCCCAGTGATAGATCTAAAGATCTTTTTACTGATTCCTTCCGTCAGCGACCTATCTCTCTTCTTGCCTGTTTTCTTGGACTTTGCTTCACTTTTCCTGTTGCTGTCGATTGCAGTAGCACCACTTACACTTGAGACGCTACCATCGCTCTCAGGACTCGATGCGCCACTGCTCAGAAGGGAGAGAATCTCCTCCTCCTTCTCACTGTCTGCCTTCTCCTCAGAGAACTGACTGTCTTCTGACTGGGGACTGGAATCGTCCAGCTGCACTGGTGAAACCTCTGGCTTTGCTGCAGCTATCTCAGGTTCCACAGGAAGAGTTTCCTCCACGTCTACTTTGGTATCATGCTCCTCTGCCAATTCAGGAATGTTTTGAAGACGGTCATGCATCTTCAAGCTGTAAATGTGAAAGAAGGAGAAGACAATTAACATTATACTGCTCAATAATACTAATAACAATAACAACAACAACATTAATAATAATCGGAACAATAATATGTCTTGTTTATCCAGGTAGCCTCATCAGTATTTATACTGTTCTCCCAGAGGGCACTGCAATCATAAGATTACCCCACTTTTAGCCAAGCTACTATAATAAGGCGCTCAAGCATTCAAGAAATTTCTTCCTACCGGGTACCCATTTACTACACCTGGGTAAAAATTGGCAAATGCAGATTAATTTCATAATAACCTAAGTGCCCAAGTGGGATTCAAACCGCTAACCATATCATCCACAGTCTAGAGACGTATCTGCTAGACTATGACACCTCTACATTAAAAAGAAAATAATAATAGTTTCACTTTCTTCAGTATTTACAAGCCTGATCTTGGGACATGTAGCACAAGTCTTACACAGAGGATATCTACATGGAATTTGTGCTTCACACTTGTCCTCCTCTGTCTAAGATTTGTTGCATGATTTCTTAGTTATGATACATGTTCGGACAACTTGCTGCCACTGTCAAAGTTAATGACCCAAACACATGTAATTCTTTAATTTGTATATGTATATATCAAGACTATCATCACCATCATCATCATCATCATCATCACAACTTACTTTCTGATATATGTCAGATCAGGTTGATAGGGAGGGGGTCCCGCGGACAGGTCAACCCACTGCTCTCCTTCTCTTGTTTTCCTTCTCTTTGGTCCTTTCTCAAACTCGGATGAATCTACATTATTGACCTCTTCAGATATGACCTCAGACACAAGGTCATCTGGGTAGTTCCATTTGGCGATCGAGACATGGTGTTTCCCGTAGTATGGTGGAGCTATGTGGAAAGAGGGAAAAAGGGACAGTGGCCGTAAAATTAAAAAACACATTAATCTTCAGAAAACTCAAAAGAACACATGAATAGGACTGAAAATTAACATTATCAAAATAATATACATAATTACATTTATCAGTTATAATTAATCCATCAATTATATGCAAGACCCGCCTTTGCTTTTCCTCACTTACAGATTGGTCAAAGTGGAGTATTTGGCTCACATAGATTTAGTATAAATTACAACCCATACATCAAGAATTGTCTAACACTTTTGGTCAAATGGTGTCACATGACAGAAGATGCCTATGATAGCATCCCTAGGTCTGGTAAAACTATTACATACAGAATATTCTTTACCACTCAAGCCCTAAATACATACATGCTATAAAGAACTAATGGCAAAACATGGAGCAAATCTGTATTCTTCTGTATTACAGGGATGAGACAGAGAAATTCTCTAAAGGGGATGTTAACGGGAAGGGGGGGGGGGGCCGGGCCCCTTTTCCGCAGAAAACATTAGAATATATTTACGTAAAAAGACACATTTTCCTTGCATTTAAATTCTAAATTTGAGAAATATTTGTTACCCATCTTGCTATAAAGGGACTCTTCAACCATGTTCAGATGAGAGAAAAATGCTGCTACGGTAGTGAGGTCAATGCTAGATGTAGATGTACAATGAATGATAATCTGAAAGTTTAAGTTTAAGTTTAATTTTTTTTTTTTTTTTCATCTTTAAATCGGGAGAAATCCGCCGATCAGCAAAGGAATCTCATCCCTGGTATAAACATATACATCCAACTACTGTTACAGGTGTAACTTGGTATTTCAAGCTTGGTTTGGATTTGTCCCTTACCAGACTTTTAAGTTAAATGATTATAAGAATTATGTACATTTATAATCATTTGCAGTGAACTATAATGAAGGACCTCTTTGTATTTTTCTCTGAAGTAAAAATAGAGGAATTGCTTTGTAAAATTACCTTCTGTTTTGGCAGGTGGTATCCCAAGACTGGTTTCTGTAAGAAGTGTTCTACTCCTGTTTACCAGCAGTCTGTAGTATCCATTTATGAAGGACGCCATCTGTTGGGCATCTTCACTAGGCATCAGGAATATAATAGCCTGTAGGAACAAAAATTCAGCATATATCATCATAACAATATTATATCAATGCTTCAAAAGCAACAACATCCCTATGCATTTAGCACTACTCTTTTTCATTTTAGAATCTGTTGTCTCTTCCTACCTGTATCAATGTCTGTAATATTAATGATTAAGAGTGCATGATTTAAATAAACATGAAGTTGAGCTCTCTTATAACATCAATTATTCATTCTTGTGAAACAATGTTTAATCGTAGATCTTGACCATTGGAAAATAGAACCCATAAAATTCTAACAGAATTTGAAGCACTTAAATTGTAAGTTCACTACTACAATTTAATAATTTCATCAAAATGATTTATATTAGACGATTGTACAAATTTTGCATGGTTTCTTGTGATGTGAAACAGTGATAAGAGCTGGTGGTAACACATGATGTATCACTTCTTTTGCACCAATCATAGGCATGTAGGAAAATACATTTACAGCGGAGCCTCTATATACAAGAGGTCTTACTAGGAAAGGCCCCTGTGGTATTTTTTAAGTTTCTATTTTTTTCTCATTTTCATATTACCTAACATATTTATAAATTTATCATGTCGCAGATAGTCTATTATACCAAATTCACAACTCTTTTGTGTTAGAGTAAGATGTATCTAGTTTATGTATTACACTGTGTATTTGTTTTTTTTTTTAATTTAAAACGTAAACAAACAAACAAACCAACAAACAAACCTGTCCACTTTTCTGATGCAGCTCTAGCCTATGAACTCCTTCCTCCGTGCCGCACTCAACGGTCAGCAGGATACGGGTCAGATGGTTGAACTCCAGGATGGGAGCCCAGTCACCAGTCTTAGCTAACAGACTGATGTCACAGTGAGGTCCAATGATCACGCTCGCATCAGACTGCTGGTCTACATCAGGGAAATCCTGCATAACAGGGAACGGAAGATGATAGTGATATAATAACATACCATGTCACACACTGATGATAATCATACTTCTTTAGAATGTACTCTACATCCATCCAGGAGCTTGGTAACTTTCTTTCATTTATGTCAATGAGAGATGGACTCATAATATAAATGTTAATCACCATCAGCAATTCCAGAGACTAGCAACTTAAACTAAATCTCAGTCAAAGTCAAACTTATTTTACAGTTAAGGTTTATGTAAAAAAGCATGGAAGCTACATATCTCTCTAAAAAAAAAAAAGACAAACAAACAATCCCCAAAACAAAACATATCAACAACAACAAAAAACACATGTAGATACAATTACAATAAATGAGCATTATCTAAGAAGAAGGAAAGAATGTGACGTACCAGTATAGTTGTGAGGAATGTCCTAGTTCCAAATGACTTGAGCGTCCCAAAGATCTTGAGGTAGTGAAGCTTGGCCTGCAACTCCGTCATATGCTGTGGTAAGAATCAAATGAAAGGTTTTAATGTCACAAACAAAAAACACTAGGAGAGAATATGGTTTAATCTGCCATTTTACTAAAAAAGTATCAATATTAAGAAAGATATGACATACATGATTTGATGGTTTGCTTTACCTGACTGCTAAGAGGGCATGTGCTTGCTTGTAAGTAAGCAACCAGGGGACCAACAGATTAAAGTCCTCTCCTAGGGACATGGTAATGGGGATTAATGTCTAGCCAGTGCATTCACTAATTGGTTTAGAATACAGGACCTCCAGGTTACCAGACCACTGCTCTACTACTGAGCCACCATGCCTCATTCTTTAAATGAATTCTCCAACAATAGCAACCATTTACTTTATAAAGCTGATCGCATAAAGGAATAGTTAAGAGAGTCCCAACAACATTGGAGGTCTTAAAGTGACCTAGTAACATTGTCTCGGATTCTGAAACAAAATCCTGGATTTAGCTCATGATGCAAACATTATTATAAACCTTTAGGTCAGTCAGGAATCCCATGACTCTAACAAGCATGTCGCCTGTCTGATTATCAAGACATATATGATTGGAAATCAAAATTTCATTTTTCGTTTTCCTAGCGGTTTTTATAACACTACAGTCTCAAAATGAGTATGGTAAAACTGGTCACTCAAAGATTTTTAATTTTTCGAGGCACTTCATGATCATTTGAAGCGCAATTCGTTAAGGGTTTCATTGTTACATCATATCACAGACACCGATAAGACGTACTGTAGGCCCTGTATCTCAGATTTAACATTGTAAAACAATGCCTTTAATATGACATAAGGGTGTGGTTCTCAAATAATTGCACATTATCTTTCATTTGCAGAGTATCCTTGAATTGCCTTCACTACCTTCTGCCCTGGAGCAGCCAGGTTTTGGTTTTGTTTCATGTGTTGTGAGATCATCTTCCGGAGTTCTTTGGCCTTCCAGGAAGACAGGATATTCCTCGGTAGAAATCTTCCTAGACCATCGTCCTTCCTACAAGTCACAAAGAAAATAGATGAATGATGATGATGATGATGATGAAATGTGCTCTAAGATGGAGAGCCACATGTGATTTGCTTGCATCGTATGTAGTTCATGGGGGCACCCCTATGTTTCTATCATTCATAACCATCAAGGAAAGGATGTTTCTTACCAGGACAACCTTCTTCCCCTAACAATGAAATTTAAAAGAGATGTCATTAGAATGATACGTGTTTAACGCAAGAAAGCAAAACTTGATTTGCTTGCAAGGTTGAGGGTTGTTTGGGTAAGTCTATATTTTATTCCCTACATGGCCACAGTGGCACTGTTTTAATTGAAACATCAAGTGCTTGAAGTGTGCATAAAGTATGTACACTTTCAGGCGCTTGAAAAAGAAGTGTGAAGTTTCAAGCAAATTACAGAGGTAAGTCTTTCAAAAAAAATATCTACTTATGCTTTTTTTTTAAATTAAGTCTGGCTATGAGAACATCAAAATAAATCAAGCCTTTTTTAGACTGAAACAACAATGAACTACATCAAAATTGGGACAGATACAACATATATTTTGTTAAATTGTTCTAGAAATTTTAAGCAGATAATTGTTTGCTAAAAAAGAAGATACCAATACCGTATTTGCCGGCGTAAACGCCGCAGTATTTTCGGGAGAGAAAAAATCTAAAAGTCGGGGTGCGGCGCATATACGGCGACAGAGTAAAAAATAAACGAAAATCAAGTCCGAACCAGCACAAATTTGCACATATAGGACTACGAATGGTACAATAACTATACCACTATGGAACAGGACATTTCCACACATCTTACCGACAATTTTACCTTGCATTGTTGACATGAAGACGCAAATAATCTTCCAAAAACAACATCGTGCCAATGCACTGCAAAAGTAAAATAAGAAGTATCCAGCACGCAAATCGCCGTTTTCAATCCATTTCAATGTATAGATCACAAAAAAGTGCAGACCTAGGCATCGGTGCAGGATAGCCGCGCGGTCAAAGGCGCTGATTTCGGCTTCCAATATACCTGTGTCGGCAAGGGTTCGACTCCCGACTTTGTCCAAATTTTTGTTGTTTTTTGTTAAGGTCAAAATCGGGGGTGCAGCTTATACGAGGGTGCGGCGTTATCGCCAGCAAATACGGTATCTAAGTAAGTCAAGTTTGCAGTCACATGAAGATATCCATGATTTAAAAAATAATGCCTCCGGCTACTTCGTAACGGAGGCATAAAAAGAAAGGAGCTCCATCATGATTTCAGGCAGTTCTGCAAATCCAATTTCCCAGATGACCAAAACGCTCCATCACAGTGAAACATGATCTTATTCCCTTTAGTTTTTACCACAACTTACTCAATGACTTTGAGCGAGACTTTGGTGGTTTGCTTGCTGGCTAAGTGATGCTGCTGGATGTGGAGGGATGCTAGCCGCATCACCGTCTCTGGTTTCATCTCGGTGGAGAACCTCTCCTGAAGAACATCATTGCAGCACTGGAAATCAGAAAGAAAAGATACTTGATAGCTCTCTTATCAAACTTATCACTCTCAACAATGTCATCAATCTCTCAATTATAAAACAAATAATTAATGTTTTGAAGCTTGTGTATTAGTGGTATGCACTGCACTTGGTAAAAAAAAAAATAATGATTTGCCAGATAATGAACTCAACAAGTCTCGTTCACTATCCAATTCTGACTTAAAACATGCATGCATATTCACTAATGCACTAGCAAACATGAACTATCTTTTAAATATAATTTCAAATTATAAACAATGGCAATTGACTAGCTTGCATACTGTTATGTCAAAAGTGTAACTATCTAAATAGCAACTAGATGTCAATACAGAAACTACCAATTAATGTGCAACTTCAAGTGTTGATTACATACTTAAATGCACGTATGCCACTGTTCTACCAGGGCCCAAGATCGGAAAAGACAGCAAGTACGCTCTCACATTAATTGATAGTTGCACCATATGTCACAGATATCGTACCTAATGTCATCAGATAAATCAATACATATCCTTTTGTGTACTGTCCTATGCCTACACGATTCAGGGTTAAGATTTGATATCAATATAAGTAATTCAGTAAAGGTTGTCCCTCAGTTGTGAAAACCTAACAAGTTTGTTCTAAAAGAGACATAGACAAAGATAAAGGTAAGCCTACAGTATAAGACACTCAAGGAGTTGTCTATGGTCAACATCATGACCTACTAGCCTGCACATTGAAAGCTTTTGGGGTTTTTTAATATCCATTCGTACCATTTCAAACTGGATCAAATCAAATATGTTGATTGATTTGGTTAAATATAAACACAACAAATTACTAATTGTGCCTGTCACACATTAACACCAAATATATCCAGGTCTTGTATTCATAGCTCAATGGGTTTGTTGACCCACCCAAGCAAATTCTAATGCTGTAAATATATTTTAAGGAACTTGCAAACGTGGCATGTACCTGAGACACAACTGATTGAGGGCACATATACAAGATAAATTTTCATCTGACTTAAAGAAACCAAGCAACTTTATTTTACATTCTAACTTTAGGCTGATAGCATTCTACAATAGACTCTAAGAATGTGTGAGGTAGACTTAAGATGGACTGACCTGTTGGTAGAAGTAGTCAAAGGCCTGAGCATCTTCATTAAGAAGATCATAGGCATCACAGGGTATGTAGGTGATTCTCAAGTGGCACTTCCAGTTCTGACTACCCGGTCTCTCTGCAATCTGGTAACAATCAAGTAATCAAAGAGCAATTATATAGCACGAATACAAGATCAGAAAGGTTCTAACCCTAATAGAAAGTGGAATACGTAACGTTCTAATTACTCTCTGCAATCTGGTAACGACCAAGTAATCAAAGAGCAATTATAACAACAATACAAAATCAGAAAAGTTTTAATCCTAAAAGAAAGTGGATTACTTTACGAATCAACATGGAATTAAACTTGCCATTAATGCGTGGACTTTCACTTATTGAGTATTTGGCGTCGCCTGTGCCTGAAAGGAGGAAAGTGAACCGAATCGCTGTGACCCTAGGGTCTCTCCTCCAGGTATAATTAATTGGGGTTGTGAAGATGAACCAATTAACTGGGATTTTCCCCCTACTCTTATACGAATAGCGCAGTGTGATCTTAATGTGCAAAGGTGGCGACTCTCTTCTACACAGGACCTCTATTTAACGCCCTATCCAAGGGACGGAGTGTTTTCCCCTATAACGTAGCCTTCTTCTATGAAACAGGAGAGGGGGATGTTAACACCGCAGGCTTCAGTCATCCACCTTGGAACATTCAAACCCCAATCTTTGGTTTGAATGGCAGACACTTCACAAACTGAGCAAACTCGCCTCCACTCAAGTATAAAAGCCTGTTCCTCATCTGAACAAATGGTCCCATTTAACACATTAGTAGTATTATTCCTCATGCAATTGCTACATAAGTAGAATGTATACCAGTTCTTTGGATCTCATTATAGAAGATGGTATTACTATGAATTTCTTGTACAGTTTTCTGACTCAAATTCTTCTTTCAATCCTATCTGCCCTTAAAAAGGAAAACAGTCCCTATGCATATTAGGTAACAATCAAATTGATAACACATGTTAAAAACACATAAAATAAAAACAACTGCACAATATGGAGGACTGACCTGTCTGAGTGATTCCTGTTCTTGCAGGATGATGAACTTATGTTGCGATGGAACACGTACATCCTCTACTACCAATGAGAAGTATTCCAGGCATTTCAGTCCTAGCTTCTCCTTCAGATTCACCAACACCTCCTGGGAATGGTAGCATACAACCACAAATCATTATAGACCAGTGTTTCAAAGAATTGAAATAGAAGCTCTTACTACCAATCATGTGAAAGAATATGTTTTGACTAATACATGATGATTAAACAATTGCCGGGAAACCGCCTACTAATTGATATATTTGGTAAATTAGTTTATCCGATGGTCTGTGAGAGATAAACGCACGTGTCGCGCACGTTTGTGTATAGTCCCATATACATCTTTCTGTGTACAGTGCTTGTAACTTTACGAAGACTGGGAGAAGTTTCTTATCATTTTGATGATTCCAGAACCTTGCAGTACACACCAATACTTATATGCTAGATGATCAACCTTTTCTGATCCCTTCCACAACGTTTCTTTCACAATACAATCGCATGACTACAACTTGTCTTTTAGCTTTAAGGATAATAAACAGAATCATGAAGACTTTTGTACTTTGGGAGGGAAAATTTTGGAGAAAAATTGAATTTCAAGCTTTTTGGTCATAATGGGCTGTCTACACAGCCCATTAGACATATTACACTTTCGCTCTAGATTACCATGAAATGCACAGAATACATGAACAAAAATTGAAGAGCATAAAATCATGGACAAATTGAATCCATTTCTATCACAGTATATTATGCCATTCATGTGTAAAAACAGTTTAAATGAAAACAAGCATTACATCTTTATACTGGTAATAGGTAATAGATCAATGTCCTTTTTTAAATAATTTTCTTAATAATTGTTTTATAACTGATTATCATCTTTTTAAAATTCTAATTAATTTTATTTCATTTGATTTGATTTAATCTAATTTATAAAGAGTTGCGTCCTCCAATCGATTGCAAGTTTGCAGTCTCCTATCTCTTATGTACACGTACATAGTTGATTGGTTGATACCAATTGAAAATAAGTTGCGATTGATGTAGTGCTGTAAGTCAGACGCTATGTTCGTGTTCGGTTCGGTTCGGCAGAGTTCGGGTGAAAAATTTTTCACCCGAACTTGGTTCGGTTCGGGGTTCGGTAATATAATAGCAAGCATCGTTATATACACCGGCCGGCCAGCTGGCCGGCCCCGACCAGCACGAAGGACTTCTGCCCACTCCTGATGAAATACAGTGCTTCCGACCAGCACGAATTTCGCATTAAAAAACTGCTCTAAACGTAATTTTTTGTGAAGAAAATTACTACTTACATTTGTATTTCCGTCTTGAATAGTGTTTT
>BEXV01000060.1:91935-103134 GCA_003118195.1 Hemicentrotus pulcherrimus | reverse complement strand
TTTTTTTCTTCTTTGGTAATAACATTCATGAAAAGAGTTGTAAAGGGTACATAAGCATTTTTCTACATCAATAACCCACTTCTTGTGTTGGCCAAGATTAAACTGATTGAATCTTTGCGCAGCATAAAAACATATGACCATTCGGTACAATTGGGCTGAAAATCAAGACTATTACTTTTGGGCTCTATAGCCCTAAAGTCGATTTGACAACTAATGGTTGTTATTTTCCCACTTGAATACATTTTTAAGCCCTACCTTTTTTAGGGAAGTTCTAATTTAGTATTATCTTTCAAATGCAGTTGGAATTTAACTTTTTTATATTTTTGGCCTGCAAATGGGACATCGTACCTTTAAATTACATCTTCTTTCATATCTTGATAGAATTTAAGTGAAATTTTGCCATCAAATTGTTGGGGCTCCCTACACTTTAGAGGGGCTTTAAGCCTGTCTGCACTAGTTTTGCCAGGAGGGATTAGACCTCCCTGTGTGGTCGCTGACAGGTGGTTATCTCATTAACATAAGGTAAAGGGGGTCATGGGGCACTAACAGGTACCGCTTAGGCATTGTTTGCTATGTAGAGGGCGCAAGTAGTGCAATCCCGCTTTCAGATTGTTTTGTAATATTTTTTCTTTCTTTCAGTGAGGACAAAGCCCAAAGATGTGCAATATCAGCAGAGTACAGTGCAGTCCAGGCAGCTAAGACATGCAATCTCTACAAGGCCAAAGTCTTTGGTCAGGTAAAATAAATACAGCATTACAGCAATTTTGGAAATTTCTGTGCACTCTTTATTCCCTGCTGAAACTCAAGACTTTCAGACAGTTATGAGTACCGGTATATACTGTAAACAACTTAATTATTCACACCCCTTGTAAATTTGATGTTTTCTTGTTTGTAACTCAAGAATGAAAGGTGGACTGGTTATACTAGGGTCTTTGATGAATACTTTTAGATATAAGCTTTAATATGTCACATTCTAAAAAGAACGAAAATTGGGGCATATTAATTTTTCACTTACCGGTACTAAAATAATGATAATAATAATTAAAGACAGGTAAAATGAACACAATACTATAGACAAACAAATAGCCAATTTAGTGTACATGTATGAACACAACTTAAAGCAAGTTTTTTATTTTTTTTAACACCCATCAATTACCTGAACTCACATTTAGCTTTAAACATGCTAATGGGTGCAAAAGATAATTTGAAGAAGTAAACAAAATCATTATTTCTTTTCTTTTGAACAGGTTGGAGAAATCAATAAGAAGACAAAAGAGGGCAGGCTGCATGATCTTCTTATTTCCGCTCCAGATGAAGAGGATACAATGAAAGGAGGGATTCCATCAAAGGTAATATAAAAAAACCCCATCATTTTCCTTAATATTTGATGTTAATAATTCTAATGTTTCAATTTATTAATTCATTTCATAAAATTAAAAGATATAATATATGACAAAATTGTGTTTGGGAAATCACATGCATTAACAAAGCCAATAGCTTGCACAAAAATAGGGATTACCCTTACTATCATAGTAATAGCGCATAGAGAATACAAACAAAACACATTACAAGCAGTAAACAAGTAAATAAAGAAACATAGATGAATTTCAATTATCTATAGGTATTGTTGATTATTTTGTAGAGGAATTTATTCTTTGTTTAACTCCTGAACACTAGCCATAGGTGGATTTTTAAAAGTAATATCCAGTTCATTGCACAACCAACGTTAAAACATTTGATAAACAGGTAATTGAATTTCAAGTTTTGTCTTGTATTGCTCTGAGGTATATATGATCAGTGTGTGTTACACTGCAAGATCTAACTCTTCTCATATGTCCATAAAACAACCAAAGAGTCACCAGATATTCACCAAACTTGGCATACCAATAAAGTACATCCTGTTTTTTATTTTGACCAAATACCAATTCAACAGCTTACTCTATTTTAGCAATTTTGAAGTTATACATGGAGGAGACCAGTAGTCGGGGCCATAAAGACTATAATATCAATACAACCAAGTCAAGTTTAGATAAACAAAGGTCCACAAAAATGCCCCAGAGAAAAAAACCATTTTTGTATTAGTTAGTGCTTCAAAATTTTGAAATTACATGGATGAAAGTATACCTTTTTAGGAATAACTAAAAACTAGAATGTGACCACCCTGACCACATGCGCCCTTATGGAGCGCTAATTATCCTCTATGCCACTTTATCATGGTTTTGTGGTGCCTTCCGTAGTCACATATTCCTCAAATGTTTTACATTGGAGCCACCTGGTTTTAGTTTTAAAAAATGGGTAAAGAGAACTTTTCATTTTCTACATGTACATTATAGGTGCCTTCAAGCAGTACATCTAATGGTCCAAGATTGCCAACTCTATCTGGGTTCTGCACTGCTTCGTCTCTGCTTGCTGCCCAAGAACCCCAGACGGGACGAGACAACTCAAAACAAACAACTCTAAAGTTAGGGTCTACCAAGGGAAGTGGTAATAGCAAGAAAGGAGGAACATGTGCCACATTTAAATCAAGTGGAGGATTTGTGAAGGCATCTTCTCTCGTGCACTCAGATGGACCAATGAAGAAGGGGGTGACATCCAGGGACGATGAAGATGGGAGAAAATGGGAGGTTAAGAGCGCTGGTGTAGAGGGGATGGAAGGTCCGTGGAATGGTGATGTTGGAGGAGACGGTACCTCCACCGAGGAAGAAGGGATGGAGGAGGGTATGGAAGGTTTTGAGGATGGAGACTGCGATGATAACCTTGGATGCAGCTTCTTGGAGGGCGAGGAGTTTGATGTTGAGGAGTACAACGCATCTGATGAAGAAACAGACAAAGACGATGCAGGCATCGTGACAACGATGGATCAAAAAGAGAGAAACAATGAAAAAGACTCTTCTAGGTTGTCTGTTGAAAAGATAAAGATGGAAACAAGCACAAACTTGGTAGAACATAGAACGGAAAGGCATAGTGAACAGATGCACCAAGGTGACCAGGCACTTGAAAACAAGATGTCTGGCTTAGCCGGTAATGTATCAGATTCTATCAAAGCAGCAAGGACAGGGGGACAATTAGGTAAAGTGAGTGGATTTAGTACTGGCATCAGTTATAGAGAAAGCTCTGCAGACAGTGACTCGCCTGGAAGAAGCCATGACGCATCTTGCGCCCACTTAGACATCCCATCCGAAGACCACATCAAAGAGGAGACATTATCATCAACAAAAGGAGATGAAAATGAGGTTGAAGAGCAAGAAGAAATGCTCCCATTTCTGAGTGATAATCCTGTATTAGTGAAAGATGAAGATCAGTTACTTGGCAATTACCAGTCTTCTTTGGTTCTCCAAAATGGGCTTGAAGGATCACATCAAGCTACGAGCGACAACAGCCCACCAGGCAATGCAGCTGACTGTACTAGTGGTGTACATGTAGGTACACCCTCAAGAGAAAGAGAGGCAAGTTTTTGAAAATGTGGATGGCTTATAATTTAACCCGTACATATATTTTCTTAGAATCACTCTATGGCAGCACTATAGAGCTGAAAAGCAATGATCAAATTTGAAGAAAAAAAAATGAAACATGTAATTCAGGCCAGCTTTAAATTAATCAACAATAATATTGCATTCAATGAATGGATTACCTCTCCTAGCTAAGGGATGCCAATGGCACAAGAGAAGAAAAAGAAGAAATTTGACTTGGAATTTGGATCTGGATAGAAAAGAAATTTTTAAAAAAATGAAAAAAGGAAAATAGGTATACGATTGAAGTGAGAGAATGTTGCAGATGAGATCACAAACTGTACCTGCATATTCCATCCACAGAGTTTTCCCTCTCCATTAATGTTTTTTTACTGTGCGATGAATTGGTAGTCTTCAGACTTGATTAACAAATACCCAACTAGAAGGGGGAAGAAACTTTTGCAGTTTTGACTTTGGATTAGAGGGAACCAAAGTAATTGCATTATTGAGCATACATTTCATATCTGCTTGTGACTCATAAATATTAAAAGCTATCTTTTTTTCCATTTGCTTTCCATTCCCTACCATTGTATTCATGTATGTATTCAGATCAAGTCATCACTCATCAACAAAAGATCAAATCTCGATGACAACAGTGCCCTCACAGGTAGCCCAAGAAAGCATGTGACCTTTGACCCCAAAGTAGAAGATAACGAGAGAGCGCCGGGCACTTCGCTGGAGGACAAGCGTCAGGAGGAGAAGATGTCTAAAGGATTTCACAAAATTGTTGCAGATGCCGTGGTCAAATATCTCACTCCGCACTACAAAGAGGGCAAATTTGCTTCCAAGGTACGTCTTAATGTTTATGCCATTTTTATTTCAGTGGAAGCAAAATCAAAGATGTTACATGGAAAGTACCAAGGGGGGTGTTTCACAAGGATCCTAATTATGTAAAGCTGTTAGCATCTTTAAAAATACTTTGTAAAACTTATTTTAAAAGGCATAAAATGTTAATTCTAATCATACATATTGTCTATTATCAAGGAGATTTCATTTTCTTGATGTGGAATTCATGAAAAGTCTTAAGAACTTGCCCTTTTGCTTTTGAATATATTTTATTTTAAGGGTACAAATGGCTCTCCATAATATTTAAGTTCAACTTAGAGTTAAGTTCGACTTTTGATCTTTGTGAATTTCCCCCCAGGTCCTCTGCCAGAATGAGAGAACAATCAACTGATAGGAGGCAGGGTCACAATTACAAAAACATATACAGTAACAATTAGAATTACAATCAAAAGAACAGGAACCAAAAATAAAAATCTAACAAAACTTTTAAAATGAGAACAGGAAGAGTTATGTTGTAATTTCAAGAAAGGTTTGAAAAAATTATATATATTTAGTAGGTTAAATATCCTACTTTAATTTGTGAATAGTCAAGTAATTAGTAAATTGGTGTTTAGAGGATTTTCTTGGTTTTAACTTACATTTAGCTGTTTGAGTGAAATTGATTTGATTCCATTTTTTGAAAATTAACCAATAAAACCTACATTTACGATTCGGGACTATTGATTAAAGGAAAATGGATTCATTATGATTTTCTCCAATGATTCTTTTCATTTGATTTGTGACTTTAAGTTAACTCAAAGTTTTGTAAACATGAGTGCAACTGCAAGATAACTTTGAAGTTTAAAACCCCAACCTAAACTTTAAGCTAATAGAATGTCCTGTGAATCTAACTATTGTACAACAACTTAGAAGATAAGAGTGTAATGTTCCTGTATGTTTTGTTCTACAGCTTCTTTTTAAGTCCCTAGCAAGATGTCTTTCACATCAGCTTACAAGCAACAAGTTGGTCACCAAAGTCACAGGTAACAATTTTAGGACCTGTTTCACTTATTTTTATTTGATTGGCAGACAATAAATAAGCGTAATTCATGTGTTGACTGTTGTGTGGGTACAACACTAACACTGAACTGGAAATCAACATTTGCTTCATCCCTACGGACCTGGGATACTGCATCTTCTAGTATGGTGTTGGCAACAACAATAACAAAAAAATTATTTTTTATTTTTTAATTAAAAAACAACAACATGGCGTCCGAATATTCGAGTTTTCGCTTGTAAGCCTGGGAGTGTACTCGGGTACCTCATTAAATTGTTGTGCACAGCCTTAGTTTTAACAACTACTTTTGCAAAAAATGTGCATAGAAATTGAACAATTTTTGGAATTATCCAGTTGTTACATCCTTCATTATACTCCGTAAGTGGGCTGATTCTCGAGAATTTAAAAAAAATGAGTGCTATATGACCCCTTCTCATGTATAATATATATATATAAATCTTATGAATCGTGTTGTTCGTAACAAAATGACAGTTTAAGGCCTCTTTAAAACTTTTGTTAACAGTGAAGAAGCATGCTAAAGGACTTGTCCGAGATTACTTCAAGCATCAGCCTAAGTGCCTGTCAGAAGATGATATACCAACTGATTTGGAAAAAACATGACATGGTCTACTCAGCCAGAAATAAACTCAGCAGCTCAAGTTGGCATCCACAAGAAACAAGGCAATCACAATCAATAAGTCCATCTTCTCCTTCTTCCTGAAATTGTGGGCTTCATGAAATGAAGATTAATGCACCGTGGGTTGACTCGCGCACAGTCAATGATATGTAAGCAGACAAGAATTTCTGGTGCAGATATGTATAGAAAGGAAGAGGAAATATCTCTCAGTATCTTCTATTACTGTCAAGGAGTAGTCGTCAAAATGATTGTGATTTTGATCATCAGGGTAGTAGAGTATTATGATACTGTGGTCACTCGTCTCAAAATGTAATATTTTAAGAGATGGTTTATATCAAATATTTATTTTGGTACTACAAAACATTTCCATATATATATTAAAAGCTTGATCAATTTATCTGAACATATATGTCGAGTACGATTATATACGGTACAAAGTGGTCCTAGCCCATATTCATTCAAATTTAATGGAGATTCTAGTTTTTATTTTGATAGACTTGTCTGCGCTAGTATGCTCAATCAGTGCAATTTCTTATCAGTATGAAGCTGAAAAACGTTTACTATGTAATATAGGCCATTTTCATACTTAATAATACTTAAGTTAATTATCTCGATACAAATTATTTCATACACTCGTTACATTTAAATGTATTTCAATAGCCAGAATGCAAATTGCATATATTACTTGTTGTTAGTTAGGGTAAGCCATAATGTTTGTCCTACCTAGCAACATCTAATGTATGCTATTTGTATTCTGACTATTGAGATAAATTTATGGAATGATTTGTATTTATTTGCCTCACAATAACACATACATAGATTTGGTTACAACTTACAAAAATGGCCTATTAGAGTAGAGCCATTGTGAGGGTGAATCTGATGGTCCATATTCATTGTACTAGTTATTATTAGATGCGGAAAGAAATGTTTTACTCGACTTAGTGCCAGGTGCAAGTGAGCCCCCAAATTCTAACTGCAGATCCCCCACATTCCAAAATTTAGCAGCAGGCCCGTGCACGCAGACCCTAAAAGTATCAAGTTGGATCCATGGGTAAAAATGCCACATGAAGTCCAAACTCAAAGACCTCCTTTTGACAGACAAAAGATTCTTTATAATTTGGAAGACAAGAATGTTTACCTATCATTTTGTGCCATTGTTTTCATTTTGGAGTCTTGCCAATCATTCAAAAATGTGCCAAAAGACAATATCTATTAAAAGCATCTATTTATGGGGCTGAGTTTTATGAAACTTTTAATTTTCTTCTGTTTTTTTTTGATATCATGTCTCCCTCATCTCCATTCATTGTGGACAATTTTGGCCCTATGTTTAAAGGCACACTTTGGTGAGCTTCTATGTGCATGTGTCACTGAGGGCTCACCCCGAGTGTAAAGATTTCTCAATTAAAGGAAGCACAAGTCTTGCGTCGAGCAAAAAATTCTGCTAGTTCATCTTTCCATTCTGAATAAGGCAAAGTATGACCCCGCAAATAATTGGAAATCATCCAATTTGGTTTTGAGTTGAAGAGTTTATGATTATTAATTTCTCTTGTGGGGCTGGCTCTTCTGAAGTTGGTGAAGGGTTTGCGCGCTGTGGGAGACTTCTTGTCGTAAATGTAAGTTCATTCTAAGTTATGTAATAAATCTCTTATCTGTAGTGACTGTAAGATACACTGCAGTGATGGATGAGTTTGTTTTAGCATTTACAAATTGACACAAGAGTTGTTTAAAACCTGGATATGAAGTGACCGATACATAATTGATCTTGTAGGACCCTATGACATTTACAGAATATAACCGGTGTAAGCACAAAATTATGATATCCTCACATAACAATATGAATTTATTCTATTAAAGGTAAAGACCAGTATTGGAAACGCCCCAATTTCAAAAAATGAAATTGAAGCTCTCATTACCAATCATGTGAAAGAATATGTTTTGACTAATACAAGATGATAACAAATTTGCCAAGAAACACCTACCAATTCATATATTTGGTAAATTGGTTTCTCTCTTGGTCTGTGAGAGATACAGGGTAGTCCCATATACATCTTTCTGTGTATATAGCTTGTAATTTACGAAGAATGGGCCAAATTTCTTATCATTTTGATGATTCCAGAACCTTGCAGATGCTAGATGCTAGATGATCAACCTTTTCGGATCGATTCTACTCCCAACCTATTTGTCAGGAAATTGATTGATGACCTGAAGTTAATACAACTGTCTAAAGAGCTCTCTTCAATAAATGTATAAAAAGGGAGGATGAAAACATGAAGGTTTAATGTGAATTCACATTTAGTTGCAATAAGTGTTTGAAATGTTTATTTTGTGAAGAAAATGAAAAAAACTCAAATAAATGTCAACAGTAAAAACAATTTTTGTTGGAAGAAATGGACTAGCGATGTCTGGATTTGTATCCATTATCATGCAATCGTGGTCAAAATTTGAAATATAATCCCCATAGACTCTCTCCTCTAAAAAAAAAATGATAAGATAAGTTACAAATTGAAACTATCTATTATTATGTACTCTGGAACTTAACTTTGATTAGCTATATTTTGATATGTTTATTGTGTGAAATGAAAGACAATAACACAAATAAATGCCAACAGTGAAAGCAATTTTTGCAGTCTATATGTGGTTTATTGATACAGATTTGCACAAGGTAATATATATATAAAGAATTAACACACGTATATGTCATTATCATTTGCAAGCTTCATTAATTCTGAATAAAATTTGTGTTTACAGCATTTAAAAAATGCACTTCGAAATAAAAATTCAGATCCTGTCTTGATATTTTTTCCCCTGCTCTATTTACATGTAGATCTATATATTTTGTGTTGAAGAAATATAATAGATGACTATTCAGAAATATTATGGAATAGAAAAATAAATGAGGAACCCTTAAAATGTCTCCCCCTTTTTTCCTCTCTAAACTTGGCTGTAAACATGAACCATGAACTGAGGTTTCTAATCATGATAACATGTTCAATTTAGTCCTCTTATTGAAACAAAGGATAAAATATAATCCATTATTTTCACCTGTTGCAATTTTAAAATATTTGAATACATGACCTGGTAAAGTTGTTTTTGTTTTCTTCATCTCAATCAAATACACATGTTAGTATACTGTTCAAATGCAAATTTTAAATCGATCACAGTTGATTGTAATTTGTTTCAAGAGAAAAAGAATAAAAACTGACCATAAAAAAAAATAAAAATCTGTGACTTATTTGATGTTGCATTCACGTGTCCTTAAGCAATTAAAAGTACATGCATTACATTCATGTCCTTTAAGTGTAAGCTGTATACTAGAAGTTATACATCTGTCACAATGTACATGTACAATACTCCACACCCCTATCTATACCATGATAAATCGCACAGGGAGATTATTTGCGTAGTGTGTGCAGAGTTCTAGGTAAACTCTCATGCAGTTCTAGATTGACTCTATGGTACAAAGGTAACTTTCCGTGTTTTCATCATATACTGTCTTACCAATATGAATATCGAATAGATTAGTGTACTGTAAGAATGATGTTGAGACCAACGTCCATGCGATGAACAGTTTAAGATTATGTCCAAGGGATGAGCTGACATTAGTTAATGCATTTCCAAAGCAAGACCAATGCTCTCAGTCAATGAGTAGAGCAGGCGTACAAATTGATTGAATCATCAAATGAATGGGCAAATGAATTTACCAAATGATCAAATTGAATGCTTTGATAATTCATACTAATTAAACTGTATCAAATACCAATCACCACAACAAGTTGTGCTCTCGATGTAAGAGTTCTATGCTGCTATACTGTAGTGTAGTTAACTATGAGCTTCAAATATTTCTCCTGCAATTATTTTTTGCGGTTTAAATGCACTCACAGTGAACTGTAAAACGCACTGGCATAGAATACTATGTGCACGGGACCATTATACTATATATCAATAACGTTGCACCATATATGCAACACATATTGTAAAGGAAGGGAATTATAGTGTCATTTAATCGTGGCACATGAACAATATATTCAGCACATATCAAACGCGATCAAACTGATTTAAAGGCAATGTGTAACTATAAGGCAAATAAAACAAGATTTAATCAGTGATGACATACAAGTTTCCCTTAAAATCGCAACAACAAAGACACAATTTCAATATGTTTTCTCTCTTTCTTCTTGCTCTACATAAATAAACATGCGGAAGCAGCATTTGAAAATTAGTTTTGTGCTTTGTGCCTTAATTGTCTGCCAAAACATTCATAAATTACACTCATTGGGGTGACAAAGTTCGCGGAGATTTTTTGACATTCTACTCAAATTTATTTATTTCAATCATTACCAAATAGACGGCAAAGTTTTTAACTTCAAATACATCGGTGCCACTAGAAAATGATCCTCGAAGGATTCCGGAGATATTGCGATCTAAAATACGATGTCGGATCGGCATGCGCGTTGCAACTCGCGTAAAAACTCATACAAATAAAGAGACCTAACTTCGTGCACGGGAGTTAAAGGCTGATTTATTAACAAACAAAAAAAAATCTACCCATCAAATATAAGATAACTACATATAGTGTAAGTAAAAATATCAATCAGTTGGTACCACTTTTTATTCACAATTTTGATGACATCTGCTCTCAAAATAAAGATTTCCAGACCCTTGTTGGCAAGTTTATATTTTTTCGGAACGGACGCAAATGAATTTTTTTTCCCTCATAAGTTCACCTCCAATTCCATAGAAATTTTCTTCTCTGGGAAATTTTAGGTTCCTCTTCCCATTAGGGGTATCAGAGAGAGCGAACTATGGTCACATCCTCATATACACGAACACGTCTTTTTAGTAAAGTGATGCTGAGAACAGTCTCATTCAGTTATGTGGTAAAACCGCAACGGTTTATTTTTTAAACGCGTAAATGAAAGGAAACTGAGCACAACAAAGTTGCTCTGCTTATTTATTCACTGAGCTCTTTGTTACAAGATACAGATATGTGAAGCATATTACAGGTACGTCATTCTCAAACAAATCTGCCGCGGTTGACCGCATCACATCTGAACAAGGCTTTCCAATGTCCTTGTGCGGTGTGAAATCCCGCCCCCCCCCCCCACTCAATGTTATTTAGGGTACGCATTTGCTTGTTCCCTCTTTTTGAAAGCACCCCCTATCTGAGGACTGTCAACGTTTCCGAACCCCCCTTTCGCGGGCTTTTCGCAGGCTTTTCCTGCCTTGGAGAC